>ML778726.1:1109070-1147261 GCA_009831015.1 Picea engelmannii | reverse complement strand
CGAGCTATCACACGCCTAAAACGGAGATCGTATGCAAAAGTTACGACCCCGGGAAGTTGATGCACCAACTTACCCAAACGGGGCCCACACGACTTTTGGCGCTTCATCTCCTAGGGTTAGGTTTTTGGATGTCTAGGACTTTTTGCATTCCCGATTATTGTAAAAAGGCCTCCAGAGCCTCATTGTAACCATATTCTTGTGAATGCGAGTAGCCGTCACATCTCTTCTCAGAGATAAGCTGCCACCATTCTCGCGAGTCTTTCACTCTGTATTTTTACAGTCTCTGTACATTTCTTTCATTAATAGAAATTGTGTATTACTATATCTCTGTGTTTATGGATGCATCTCTGATATATTTCTGTTATATTACTGAATATACGTGATATCTCTGTGCATTTCTTTATTATATCTCCGCTCTCATTTCGTGCCGAAAATAATCCAGATCAGATATACCCCCCAAGTACGACTTACTGTTATCTAGGTTGTGGGGAGCCAAACTTGGAGGATCTCTTCAGCTGGATATGACATACGCCACAATTCCTGTGTTTGGTGGGTAACTTACTCAGTTATATAGAGAGACGAGGTTAGCATATACAGTAAGCGATCCTCAAAATCCTAACAATTTCCCTATTTATATTGCAGATCAAGATTTAGGAAATTGTATCTTATCCTTTGATGATGGTTTAGATAGTTGCACAGAGGAAAATTGTCTAGATCATGAAGAGTCAGGAAACGTGACCAAATATAGGTGCAGCATAGGGATCTGGAAAATGTTTTTTGATGGTGCCCTGTCATACGAAGGAGCTGGTGCGGGAGTTCTTTTTGTGGCACCCGAAGAAAAGTTTGTTGTCCCCTTTTCTTACAGACTTCAATGGGATATAGATTATACTAACAATGTGTGTGAATACAAAGCCTTAGTCCTAGGATTGGAGTTTTCCAGGAAGCTAAACATAAAAAAACTGGAAGTATATGGAGATGCAGAGTTGATAGTCAAATAGATAAATCAACAATACCAGGCCAAGCACCCAAGATTAAGATCATACAAAAATTGTGCCTGGGATTTAATGGAAAATGTTTTCTCGTCTATAAATGTCCACTTCATCCCGCGCTCAGAAAACTTGCAGGCCGATGCATTAGCCAAAGCATCCTCAACTTTTGCTCCTCCTACAACTTTTAAATTGAAGTATCACATAGAGGTAAGACACAGACCATCCATACCAAACAATATACGACACTGGCAGGTTTTTGAGGATGATGAACAAATTAGGAAGTTCCTTGAAGTAGTAGACGATATTTTTGAAACTCACATAGATCAATAAAATCAGAATGATCATATATGGATCATGCAAGAGGGAGAGGAGCCTCAATATTTCCAGGAAAAAATCGCAAATCATCGCATGCTAGTCCTAAAAAATAATCAGATTCTGAAAGGGATGATCCCTCTGGAAACACTGTTTGATCAAAATGATGTGCCTGTAAAGTCGACCTTATAACCCCAACCAGAAGAAGTGGAATACTGTGATATAGGGATCAAAGGAGAGTCCAGGATGGTAAAGATATCTAAACTTCTCCCTCATGAAATGAAAGGCAAGTATAAGGACCTACTTAAAAAATATAAAGACATTTTCACCTGGTCTTATGACGAGCTAAGAACCTACAAAACCACCATAATCGATCACAAGATACCTCTAAATCCTGGTGCCAAACCTTTTAGACAAAAACTTAGGCAAATAAATCCCATTTTATTGCCTGTGGTTGAAAAGGAAGTTAAAAAGTTCTTAGATGTGAAAATAATAGTACCTTTGAGATATTCTGACTGGGTGGAAAACCTAGTCTCGGTCATAAAGAAGAGTGGGGAAATTATACTCTGTGTGGATTTTAGAAAATTAAATAAGTCCTCTCTTAAGGACAACTACCCACTGCCTAAAATGGATCACATTCTAGAAAAGGTAGTCGGAGCAAACAAATTGTCTATGATTGACAGTTTCTCCAGGTATAATCAAATTGCTATGAATGAACAAGATAAAAAAAAGACCACTTTCACTACCCCATGGGGTACATTCATGTATGATAAGATGCCTTTCGATTTAATGAATGCCGGTGCCACTTTCCAATGCGCTATGGACATCTCTTTCATCGGTGAAAGAGATAAGTTTGTGGTCATCTATCTCGATGATTTGATGGTTTTCTCTAAATCTGACATTCGCAAAATGCTGCAGGTTTGGTCTGTCCTTAAATCCCAAGAAATCACACTTCGCCATGCAAGAAGGTAAACTTTTGGGCCATATTGTGTCTAGGGATGGAATTAAAATTGATCCTAAGAGGGTTGAAGTGATAGACACTATAAACATTCCTAGAAATGTAAAAGAAATCCAATCATTCTTAGGAAAAATAATTTTTTTAAGAAGATTTATCCCAAACTTCGCTGAAATTGTAAAATTGATCACAGGTATGCTGAAGAAGAACAATGAAGTAAAGTGGATAGCAGAGGCTAAAGCGTCATTCACCCATATTAAGAAAGTCATAAGCGAAGAACCTATGTTGGAAATCCCTGATTACCTAAAGGAATTTCTTATTTTCTCATTTGCCTCTGAACACACGCTTGTTGCGGTGCTCCTTCAAAAAAATGAAGAAGGTTTCGAGCAACCAATTGCTTTTTTTAGCAAGAGTCTCAGAGATACAGAACTTAAATACGATATAATAGAAAAGAAAGCGTACGCCATGGTAAAAGAGCTGAAGGCATTCAGAACATACGTATTAGACTCCAGAATAATTGCGTACGTACCTACTAGTTCTATGAAAGATATTTTGGTACAACTAGATAGCGATGGAAAAACAGGATGATGGCTTGCCAAGATCTAAGAATTTGACCTGGAAATCAAACCAACCAAACTGGTAAAAGGACAAGGCCTGGCCAAACTTTTATCCGAATCAAATTTCAGAGCTCTTGGTATAAATGGTTTGCAGGGATGTGAAGAAGGCATAGACATAAACGAGCTTGATGAGCAAACAAATGCAACCAAGATCGAAGAGAAGTTCATATCATCAGACTGGTACAGAAACATAGTGTCCTATCTGCTAACTCTAAAATGCCCAAGCGAAATATCACCATCCAAAGCCAGGACATTAAAACTACATGCGGTCAAGTATTGTATTTCTGAAAATTAATTATATTGGAATGACCCACTTGGTTTCTTATTAGTCTACTTGGTCGAATCAGAAATAGAAGGGGTCATAAGTGAGTTTCACGAAGGAGTGTGTAGGGGACATCACGCTTGGAGGGCCACAACTTATAAGATTCTGAGGGCTGGGTATTATTGGCCAAAGCTTTTCTTAGATGTTAACGCCAAGGTTTGAACCTGTAACCCTTGTCAACTATTCACAGGCAAACATAAACTCTTGGCACTACCGTTAGTTCCGGTAAAAATAGAATCCCCTTTTCAACAACGGGGACTAGATTTTATAGGTGAGATTAACCCCCATTCTAGCGCCCAACACAAATGGATATTAATGGCCACAGATTACTTCACCAAATGGGTGGAGGCTATTCCAACCCGAAGGGCAACATACTCGGTGGTAATGGATTTCTTAGAAGATAATATTTTGTCTAGATTTGGATGCCCCCAAAATATAGTTATAGATAATGCTCAGGATTTTAAATCTATGGCTATGATCAGCTTCTGCCAAAAATATAATATCGTACTCGGCCATTCCACAGCTTATTACTCCCAAGGAAATGGGTTGGTCGAGTCATCTAACAAGAGTCTGATAAATATAATCAATAAAGTATTGGATGAGAATAAAAAATCCTAGCATGTGCATTTAAAATATGCCTTGTGGGAAAATCGCATAGGCACAAAAAAATCTATCGGCATTTCCCCTTTTCAGATGGTGTATGGGATAGACGCGATATTACCTATAAACCTAGCACTCCCCGTGATGAAACTGTGGTAGGACGAGATGGAAGAACCAAATCCTGTCACAAGAAGGATAAATTAGCTAATCAAAGTATAACAGCACAGGGTCGATGTAGACGAAAAGTTGCAGAAATATCAAGACGACATGAAAGCGCTATTCGACCGTAAGGCAAAGGACCAAGAATTTCTCCCAGGTGATTTATTATTAAGATGGGATGCTAGGAGGGAAGAAGCAATGAAACATGGTAAATTCGATCACATCTGGTATGGGCCATTCAGAGTCTCAACTCTCGAAGGAAAGAATTCTTTTATATTAGAAAATCTAGACGGTGAAATCCTCGATGCCCCTGTTAACGAACGTTATCTAAAGCATTATATGCAATAATCAGTTGCCAAAAAATAATAATCATATATATATATATATATATGTATATACAATGTTCCATTATGCATACCAGTTTGTTTTTCTTTTTATTTTCATAACTTACCAGGGTAAGCCTATTTTCAATACTGATAAGTTTGGTCGAAAATTTTGTAGAAATAAAGATATGGAATTTTTAATACAATTGACACCTTTAAAAGGCCTTGATAGTCTTCATATTACTCTTTTACAAGATTCCAGCTGCGAACAAAATGAGCGAAAGAAGTAAACAGAAAGATGTATATTGGAAAATAAATTTGCCGAAACAGGTGATAAAAAATACTTTCAATATTTTAAAAGGAAAACGAAACAGTAAGGTAAAGGTAAGATTTCCTAAAAGATTTGTATTTGAAGGGATTTCAAAGGAAACCAAGATGACCTCATAAATATGGTAATATCGTCTGAACTAATAATTAAAAGAACTTTTCTTTATCCTAGGTTCCAAGGTTAGGCGTTTAAAAAAAAGTAAGAGGGAATCAGTGAGTCACACAAAGTAAAGCGTCCACGAAAAAGGTTTCCAGGAGTCTGACTTAAGTTCTGAATCTGGTTTTTCGATTGTACGAGTCCTTCCCCGTTGCCTTTTTCTGTGTTCAAGTTTTACCGTCTCAAAGAAAAACTAAGTATTCTTCAAGGTTTTGCATGCATATGGAAAAGAGTTTACGTTCTAATTTCGAAAGCTGAAAAGTAGATTTTGAAAAATAAGCTAGTCTTCACGACTACTCAAGTCTCTTTCTAAACAAAGTTATGCATAGGTCAATCCAGAATTTTTTAGGTTTTTCAACAGTTTCGAAGGATTAAGGCTTTCCAAGAAGGAAGTGCCCTAAAATTAATCTCTCCCCCTTCTTTTCCCTGTGGGTTAAGGTGTTTTGGAAGCTAAGAGAAGTTGGTACCAAGTAATCAAAGTAAGTTGACAAATCTCCACTACAAATATTACACAGATATGACCTCTCATACAAATTGATTGCCCCCACTTCGTGTTCAAAAAAGTAAATTATAAGACAAATGGTGAAAGGAAATTCAATTTTTGATTGCCCCCATCTAGTCAAAGAGACGATGAAAGGAAATTCAGAAATGATTGCCCTCGTTCTCAACATTTAAATGCATAAGTAAATTTTGAAGTGGTGAAAGGAAATTCGGTAAAAAGGGGAAAATAACTTCACTGGGGTACTAAACAGGTTCATTGGAAGTGAAGAAATATCTGAGATATCTGTAAGGCTATCAGACGTGAATATCACTCTACTCTGGTAACCAAAATTTTTCTTTCCTGAATCTGCATCTTAAGCTCGCACGAGACTCCCCAATTAAAAAACATATAATATACTTCATTTGATGCAAGCCAAAAGCCACAAGATCTGTTTGTTTTCCTAAGATCGTTCTGATTGTTCTAAGGCAGACCTAAATTCAGTAATGAGAAAGGAGAAAGTCATGAAAGAGGCTATAGCTGAGTTTAAAAAGTATCTAAGTTCTGAAAAGCTTCTCAGAAGTAAAAAATGCAATCACTTTTTCCCTTTGTATACCTTTCCTAGAAGCAGTGTTGCCTAATGACTCCATTTACCCAATATAGGCACGTGGTCTACTGTTCTTCTCGTCTCACAGTAAAACGATATCCCTAGTTGGAGCCTATGTTGGAGCCGCATTTTCCAGTCACTTTATTTTTTATTCTTTCTTGGAATCAGAATTCGACTTTTACTTATCCTTTTATTTTGAATAGAAGTATCTGAAGTCTCATCACATGAAGCAATGATGGTTGTTATATTCTCAAAACACCTTTGAATCAACTAAACGATCTTTACGCTTTCACTACCTCGGGATATCACGCTTCGGGAGTTATAAGTTACATGTTTTACAAGCCCTGAGGTGCGAAATTGTGAAACCCTTCAAAAGGTTACCCAGGTCAGAATCAGGGTTAATTTACTTTCGACCTTAGTTAAGACCTGTTGGAGTTTCACGACTTCGGCGTTCGCATTTCCTAAAAACCTTACCTCTGTATCCCTGAGGTGTGAAGTTGTGAAACCCTCTAAAAAGTTACCCAGGTCAAAAGTCAGAGTTGAGTTACTTTAAACCATTAATTAAGACTTGTTGGAGTTTCACAACTTCGGCGCTCACGTCTTCTAAAAACTTTACCTCTGCACCCCCGAGTTGCGAAGTTGTGAAATTATTTAACAACTGATTAATTAAACTCTTAATCTGGTTTATATCTTCACTTAATCAAATTATGTCATCGCGATCTTGGGTTTTAGGGGGCCGAAGGATAGAAACAATTTCCCCGATGTGGAGAACGCCGAAAATGGTTAATTAAAGGATAAATAAAACTTAATTAAAAGAGTTAAGCCAAAGTAATCAGCCCATTAATACAAGTTTTAAACACGTACTGTCTAGGGATAATTTTAAATATTTGCACCGTTTTGAGTCTCAAATTGTCAAAAAACTTATGACATTTATTTTGAAATAAGGTGAAATGACAGATAAAGATTATGCTTTTACTACTAAAATATTTCCTGGAAAATGATTTGACCATTCTGTTCGTAAGGACGCTGGGGTTTTAAATACTCAAAGTATAGATTTATGCCTCTCACTGTTTTCAAATTTCATTTCTATCTTGCGCAAAAGAAGTTTTTCGTTAGGCTAATTTATGTATGTATACACGTTTTTACTGCATAAGAGCTAAGTCAAAATTCTCTGCCATGGCTCCTTGAAAAGCAGCCAAGGCAATCGTCGAGAATTCTGGGCAAGGCTCGGATAATGTTTCTGATACTTCACCCAGAAGCATTGATTTTGTTAATACCTAGTCATACGTCTCGGAGGTTCTGCAGTCCGAACTGGTGAACTATTCAGACGATTCCAACGATAATGAAAAGGACGACTTAGTCACCAAATACAAGATCATAGTCCAAGTAGAAATGCATAAAGTAGTAGTCAGGCCACGTCTTCTTCCTTACTATGATATGATCTGATGGGCACTGGATCATGTAGATATTCTGACTAGAACCATCATCAACGAGCAGAAGGTCACTATTGGGACCTTTAGACTAGACCATTTACAAGTGATGTACAAATTGTCGTCCGCATCAAACTTAACATACAATGCAGAATTCCTGGAGGGTTTCAAACAAAATTAATGTGAGCAATATGGAAAGAGCCTATCTGATTTAATCAAATATTGGGTCTCCCACCCTGCAAAGTTTAGGGCAAATAGTAGCGGAGTTTATTCCATTTCCTCCTTGGAACCGCAGTTCAAATACATAGCGATGATGACTTGCAGATTGTATGGGAGAGAAGACACCACACATTTCTTCCTCTCATGGGTACCCCTGATTCACATAGTCGCCGAAGGTTGTTCTTTTGATTGGACCAAGCTGTTGTCAGACAGTCTATCCAATCAGATCACATAATATCAGACACAGAAGGAAAATGGGAAGGCGACTTCATTCTTCATGTCCGCATACCTCATGGATGCAATTTGTTTCATAACACCTTTTCCCTTGATGAGTTGGAGTTGGACTCCATCCGAAGCTGACCCCATCCATGTCTACCATTCAAAGCTTTGGGAGAATAAGGCAGCAGAATTCATGTACGAAATATTCAATTGGGTAATGGTACCAATGCATGTAATCATTTTCAGTAATCCACGACCTAGAATTTCAGACAGCATCGCACAAAATTTAAACAATGTGGTCGACTAGTATGTAGAAGCGGATTTTTCATATATCAGGGTTTTCGGTGCTTCTGTCCCACCATATGCTCTACCATTGTTTATACCCGATAGGCTGGCTTGCCGCGAAATCACTAGGCAAACCGTGATCGGTGGCATTATCAAGGAACTTAAAGGATTTTCAAAGAAGATATGGACACCTTTTCCTATTCATTTAAACACTTATTCTTTATTAGATTTTAGGCATGCAAAGGCTAAGGTAGAAGCCTTAGAATATATTAAATTGGTCCATATTGAATTTAAGAAACACGACCCACACCAGGTCGTGAGTAATCACTTGGCCAACTGTGGCCTTAAAAGATTTGAATATGAGAATTCTCCACATGGTGATATTTTCCGAGGCACGAGGTCTTATGCCGAAGTTTTGAGCTGGGTAAAAGCCCTGTCACCCAAAGAGAGCGCAGTTTTTTCCAAGTTCCAAGAACATAGGCGAAGTTGCCTTCCACCAGTATTATAGGGTAAGAACCTGACGACCCCAGAGGTGCAGAAAATGAAATCCAGAAGCCCCAAAGAATCAACACTCGACCGAAAAGGACATCAAGAAAAAGAAGAACAAACCGGGGGCCTGAAACAATAAGTAAAGACTCCCAATATGCCAAAAAAATATGACCTCGACTGTCAGTCCGGGCGAATCATCTAAGTAGATCGGAAACCCCATCGCCTCTATTACCCCCCCTACAGTCCACTAAGGGGACCCTAAATGCAGGGTGGATCTTTGGCGAGGAATTAAGACCCATAACTATGGAAGAGCTTCCTCCAAATGAGTTCTTTTTCGATAAAAAGAGAAAGGTTGTTGTAAAAAGAGAACTATATTAAGAAGCAGGATCAACGACCAAGAAATTTAAGGTATTAACCGATGGGAAAGCTATGAAGAAAGAAGAGTTTGCGACAGAAATAACAGGAACATTGGGAGCTTTCGCTACGACAAACCAATATTCAGTCAGGGTTTTAAAGGATCAGTTGAAGTGAAAAAATCGCCTGATCAAAACATTAGAAGCTAAACTAGGAACAGCAGAGGAAGCTGCCAAAGACCAGGCGAATACAGGAATAGAGAAAGAAAGAATAGCTGATAAAAAGGAAATGGAGCAGCTCAAAGATGATCTCAAACAAACAGAGCTGGTGGCTCAAACCAGCCAAATACAGGTAGGCCATCAAAGAGACTTGATAGGGAAACTACAGGCCAGATTAGAATTCCCCGAAAGCCAAGCTATCAATATTGGAATATTTCAATCCCAAGCTATAGAAATTCGGAGTAGAGTTTCTACAACCTAGCGAAGTTTACTTGCCAAGGTAGAGACTATTCGAAACAACTGACTACTTATTGATCAAGTATTGGAAAACCTATCTCTCAGAGAAAAATAAGTTGGGGCGGCTCAGGTTGCATTCCAAGAGGTTGTAATAGCCACAACAAAAAGGGAAACGAGAAATAGTTCCATGTTTTCCATTCTGGAACAGACCCGAGGTAACATTTTGTTGAAAGAATGGGAGCATAGCATATCAGAAGGCAAACAACAAGCTACTAAAGTAAGGAAATCATGTGAAGAGACTTCCGGTTCTATATATGGAAGTTTGTTAGGCCTCGATAGCGAAAGCAGTGCTGAGACACTGGGTCGAATGAATATAGCAAAGCTCTTGCTCGATATAAATGAGAATGAAGAAAGAGATTCCACCGAAGTCTCACAAACAACCCAGATAGACATAGTTCAAATAGATAAATGGCTAATTAAACCAAGTGTACGATTATGCGCTATCGACGCTCAAGACTGACAGGTGGAAGAAAGGTTTCCGCAATTGGTGAGAGATTGTTATACTTTTGAGGCTAATTACCAAGCAGAACCTTCCATATTGATATCTCAACTTGTGGAAAAATGTGTCACCTGTACCGAGCATGCGAGGGGGAAGGTTTCCGGTACCAAATAAAGTCAGAGATAAAGAAACGAAACAATCAATCTCCTTCTTGTTGTAATCGAAGATCCTGGAACGATTGAGATTCCCGCAGATGGAAATCTATATAAATATACACTTGTAAGAAAGCACAAAGGGTGGAATTTGTTGGTTGATTGTAATAGAGGCTATCTCCTTTTGAAAATTAATACGAAGCAAGTCCGAAGATTCCCAATTCCGTCAATACTGTGTTATGGTTTTTATTTTCTCTGTCACTTTTTTTTCAATTCCATTTCATACATATAAAATCCGATGAATGTTTAACCATGATTTAGTACAACTACTACTGTGGTGATAAATGATTTTGGATATCTATTCATTTACATTTTTTCCTCTGTATCGGTTATCAACAGGTACAAGACCCGTAATTTGTTTAGATCGCTATATACATATTGTACTTCATCAACTTTTTCCTTTCTATTTTCTTCTTCTGTTTACAGGGTGAGATTCTCCCTTGATAGGAGCCTCACATTTTAGATAGCTTAATGTTTTTTCTTACATTTACATACACTTTAAATTTGAAATAGCTCAGTTACGGAAAAGGGCCTTGGGTTTTCATTTCTATCTTTGATATCAGTATAAAGTCCTTTTTCATACGATCAGAATCGAGACAGCATTAAAATTTTAAACCTTTACATTATTTGTTATTGTTCCTCTATGACTGTCCCTGTGACAAGATAGCCCAACATTGAACCAGGTTTATCAAACCAAACACATATCGCCCTGAACCTTTTCGATACTATTCTTAAAACTGCCACCACCCGGGTAGAACTTGAATGCTCTTGGGTCGCGATTTAAAGGGATATTAAAATCCAGGAACAACAGGAAGAAAGAGAGTGAAAATCTATAAATCACCCTTAGCTTCCTTTCTTGAGGTTGATGTTTTTCTTTCTCCTTATCTTATACCCACTTTCGGATGCCTAGACACTGTACTTTTAAGCCTTAAGCATAGACTCTGGAACAATAGGATCTATTGCCACTGCTTGAGAAGGATCCTTTAACATTTTTTCCAAGAGCACAACCTTTGCAAACACCTTTATGTTGAATTTGTATCTCTGGAAGACCTGTTGCCATTTTCCCTAGAGCTGGGAGAGATCTATAATGAATGTGAGCAAGTCTTCTATGCCATAGCTCACTCAAGCTGATAGTGTCATGTAGCAAGTCCTGGACTGGTTTGATGGTTAATCTGTACAAGTTGTTTTCTCAGACACCAATTACCTTGGAAGAATTTATATGAGAGTCTTTGTGCCATGCAAGAACTCTTCCTTCTGAGAAGGTAACCTTGTAGCCTTTGTCTTCCATGGCAGAAATGGAGACAAGGTTCCTATTCATTCGGGGTACATATAATACTTCTTTTAATTAAAGATGCATATATGAATCTAGTTGGAAGGTATAAGTTCAAACCCCTCTCACAGTATATCTGGCATCATCTCCAAGGACAACATGTATATGTGTCTCTTTCTCAATAAAATTTGTTAGGTGATCTCTAAGACCAGTCGTGTGCATGGAGGCACCACTGTCAATTAACCAAGTATTATCATTGGTAGGGACCATACCTGAGAGTGCTGAGATGTTGATGTCTCTTCTTCCCGGAACTGAGTTTTCTTGAACTATCACACTTGTCTTCCATTATGATTTTTCTCATTTTAATTTTGGATTCTTCACAAACCCTTGTCGACTAGGATAGAAAACCTAACAGCTAGCCTATGCTATCACTTTTAGGTTTTGTTGGACTTATGACTGCCAACAATAAGCCTTTTAAGATATGATAGCATTGGTGAGTTGAATAGCTCCTTCAATGAGTTGCAGAAACCCAATTCTGAATTTTTCTGTAGAAATTAGTGAAACCCTAGAAACCTTAGGGCCAAAAAAATCAAAATGATTGAAATTGCAATCTGATACTTTTTTGAGGTGTGATGAAGGAGACTATACACACCTATTCTCTTTTTATCACCAACGTCAAATTTCCAAGTGATGAAACCTCTCATAAAGGTAGGTCGTACAAAATTTCTGGAAACCCTAGGAGGGTCGTACGGTTTTTGCAGGAGAGAGAAGATGGATGAAAGTTGTTTGTGAAATGTGTTCTTCAAGACCTGTGCTCTGATACCATGTTGATTTTTCAATAAACAAGGTTTAATCATGAAGTTCATTCCATTTTATCATTTTACTTAAACCATAAACAATTTTGTGGTAGCAACCAAGAACACAAGAAGAAACACCATGCACAAGTACAGAAAAAAGTATCCTAGGAAAAACTTCTAAACAAGGGAAGAAAACCCAACCAATCATTTTCTATATTCTTCAAGATAAATACCTCCACCACCAAGAAAACCTATCACACAAGAGGGTGCTCACAAACCCTAGAAGACTAGCGCCAAGAGAGGTGCATACTTTTCCCAAGAAGATGTACTTGCTGAAATTTCCAAACTCACAATTATGATATGATTCCTCAATGGGGAATTTACCTTTACTTATATCAGACTGAACCTGTCAACATAAGTGTCTATTGGAAAAACAAGGCCGACCTCACTAACTCACAATATAATTAATAATTACCAGATTAATTATCTTTTACATTAATTATCTATTACATTAAGGTGGGGCCGACCTATACCCTTTACATTACAATTAGGGTTACATGTAAGTCTGACTCTTGAAAAATATAACAAGGGATCTCATACACCCACTAGTTCTTAGCCACTAGGGGCACATCCATATGGATGTCCATATCTCTATCTCATTGTGTCTCATAGGAGAACCACATTCACTAGTGCTCAACCACTAGGATCACGTTCACCTGTGCCCATCCACAAACACGTCCAACTCAACAGATCTTCTTTCCCACTGCATTACATAAGAGAGTCATCTGGATTTCATCATCCCAACTCTCTGCTCAAAGGAGGCTAATACAACGTTTTCATCTATGTATCAGAATGATGCACCCAGCTCATGCGAATTCACACATTCACCTTGTGCTCATCCACGGGTACGTATAACTCAATAGATCTTCTTTCTCATTGTGTTACACAGGAGAATCATCTGGAGTTCTTATCAACTCTCTGTAAGGAGGAGGCCAACACTATGTTCTAGTTCTGTCTCAGATAGGAACCACACACCCATCTCATGGGCTCTCTCTCAGGTCTGTGCCCTAGAGGATGTCTCATGTAGCTGTAATCATCAACACTCCCATGGTTTACACCATGTGTCTAACAGGATTACAAACCTTACAAACCTAAAAAAAACATATTCCATGGCACATCAAAAGATGAATTTAAATTTTTTAAACTAGCCTTTGCCCTTTTATTCTCCAACCATGTGTTTCCCAACCAATCTTTTCCATCATGACACAATATCATCCAACATTGTTTCATTGCAATGTACCATTGTAAAGGCACCTAATAAATTTCTCTCTACAACTGGTCATTGTTCATGTTGCCAAACATCTCATAGAAAACAAATAATCCATTGCCAATACTAGACTTAATTTTTATATGCCCATCAGTCGATGCCAAACATAAGAAATCACATAAAAACTATTGTGTACATGATAATTATTTTTATTTAACATTTTTATTCTCCTAACATATTACAAACCTTTTATGCACTATCAACAATTCTCCTAAACTCCCAATGCCATCTGTCAATTATGCTTATTGTAATTCCCAAAATTCTCTACCTGATGCACCTGGTCGCCTCCTACCTATTGATTTTTACTAAACACATAAAAAATTTCCACTTCCAATAAATTTACTTCACACAGATTATTTGCACGAGAAATAAATTGTTCCAAATTTGAAAACTTATGAATGGAAACACATTGGATTTAATCACTAAAAATGCACAGCGGAATCATAAACAACACACACATTTGAACACAGATATTTCTGGGCAATTCCCCTAGAAAAACCCCAAATGGAAAATTAGTAAATGACAGAAAACTTATTATCCTTCCCATGGAGAAGAACTCATAAATTTTACAACATTTAGAAATCTGTACTAGCATTAAAAATCATGCTAAAAAATTGATGTATGGCTTGTATAACATCCCCACCTTCAAGATTTGCCTCAAAATCCATGCCCAACTATAAAAAATGGAGTACATACTCTACGACCCAACAACCAATGATAAATGTGACATGTACGTTCCAACAAACCCTCACACTAGCGATTGTACATACTGATAATACGTTGTTGTATGGACAACAAGAAATCTATCTCAATTTATGTGCCAATACAAATATTCACCTCGATTTTTGTTTCCACATTGTCTTGGGATATGTGCCTCTTCCCTTCCTTGGGATTTGCACCCTCTTCCCCTCTTGCTGCAAACTCTTCCTCTCTTCCTCTCTTCAGCTCTCCAAATGTTCTCTCATTCAATATTTGCCTCTCACTCTCCTTAGATTTGATTTTATAATTTCTTAATGACCAAATCCTTAACCCTAAGATCTCAATTCTCAAGATTAGATCTTTCCTTTCCAAGATCAAAGATTGTGACTTAATCTTTCATTGAGATGACTTAAATCACTTAAGTCACTCAACTTTATAAAAAAATCACTTTTTTCATTAAATAAACTCCACTTTAACTTTATAAATGCAATTATAAAGTTAAGGATCTAAAGACCATTTCTCATACACCTCTGCATGCTAGGCACTACCAATGCGGAAGTACATGTTTGATCTGCCCCAAAAACTAACACTCCATCTTAGCGAGGAAGGTACTTCTGGAACTTCCACCTAGATTTGTCTCCAAACCCATCACTCCATCTGTTTCTATAGTTTCTCCATCTGAACCAGAAAGCTTCCTTGCCACCTACATTGGATCATGTGCTGAAGACCTATTCCTCCTCACCATGCCCTTAGGACTCTACTCACACTCCTGAGCATCCAAATGTGTCATCTCATACTAGATGAGACTCTTGATAGTACTGGAAGTAGCCCCACAACCACTTGTCACTGATATTGATCTTCAATCCAAGATCCCCTTGGACTTACGCACAAGTTGTCCCAAAAACCTGTATAACCTCCCTTGTCTGACACCAAGAACTATTGTTACATCCAGGGTGGCTCCCTTTAGATATATGAGCACATGTACATGCTAGAACATAACTCCATATCTCTCATCCTCCAAAGCTGATACTGAGAGAAATCTTACCTTCAGCTCTGAAACAAACAACACCTCTGCTACCTCTAGAGATCCTCCTGACGCTAGTTGGAATCTCACACATCCAACCCCTTTCACTGCATGCATGGTACTAGTCCCACAATCCACATGAAAGTTTGAGTCTATTTATGAAACACTAAGGAACATTGACCTCATTCCTGTCATATGGTGAGATGAGCCACTGTCCACAATCCATGCTCCAATGTCCTCAAAGTCTGCACTACCACTGCTTGAAAGACAAGACACAAGAGAAAATTCCTTCTTTAACTTCTTAGAAAAATAGTCAATATTAGTTGATGTTGATGTTGCTAGCTATGTCTCCTTATTTCTCTTCTTCTTGTTTGGACATTGGCTTGCATAGTGGTTAGTCTTATGACGTGAAATATATTTCACTTTGCTCATGTTTTTTCCATCTCCCCTATCGCATGAAGATCAACATTTTCCTTGTCTTCATCACCCTTAGCTTGACTACCTTGAAGAGCCTCCTCTCATGTCTCCTCTCAAGAGAAGTCATCCCACAACCTCTATTAGTCAAGGAGATTTTCTTGTGCCACAACTCCCTTCACGAATGGATCCCACTTCTCTGAGAACCCATTTAGAGTTTTCCTCACAAGTTCATCATCTTTGACTTCCTCTCCAACAACCATTAACTCATCACAAACATGTGATATCCTGGTGAGATACGATGCCATGATGTCCATATTGGACATATTGGTGCTTCTGAGGTTCTCCCTCAACACCATATTCTTGTTTTGGTTTCCACTCTGAAAAATATTTGTCAGAGCCTCCCACATCTCATAGGCATTTTTCTTTCTGAACACATGAGGTATGATATGGTCCTTCACGACAGCCAAGAGCATCCTTTTGGATTTCAATTTTTTTTTATTGTAGGCCACCAAAAGCGCTGGATCTGTGAGAACAACTGTCCCAGATTTATTTTTCTTCCAACAAAAACACAATCTGCTCTTTTCATGGGTTAAAATTCGTAGCCCCGTCCATCCTGTCCTCATACCTCAATCCGGTTTCCATCCTCATCCAACTGAACAACAATAATTTTCCCTTTCTTTATCCGAGAAAAACCCCTACAATCCATGCAAATCCGTGTATCAAAGTATTCAGTGCCACTCTTCAAAATCCCAACTCTGATACCATGTTGATTTTTACTAAACCCATAAATGATTTTTGCTTCCAATAAGTTTACTTCACACATTATTTGCACATAAAATAAATTGTTCCAAATATGAAAACTTATGAATGGAAATACACTGGATTTAATCACTAAAAATGCACAACGGAATCATAAACAACACACACATTTGAACACGAATATTTCTGGGCAATGCCCCTGGAAAAAACCAGAAGGGAAAACCAGTAAATGAGAGAAAACTTATTATTCTTCCCACGGAGAAGAACTTAGGAATTTTACAACAATTATTACAACATTTAGAACTTTGTACCAGCATTGAAATTTGTGCTTAGAAATTGATGTATGTCTTGTACGGCTTCCCCACCTTCAATATATGCCTTGAAATCCATTCCCAACTATATCAAACAAAGTACGGCTTGTACGACCCAACAACCAGAGATAAATGTGACTTGTACAGTTCAACAAACTTTCACATGAGTGGTTGTACAAACTAGTGTTACCAACATCGCGATAATATCACCGACATCACAAAATTATCACCATTTTGAGGGTTGGTGATATTATTGCCCGAAAATATCATGATATTTTCCTCCGGCAATAATATCGCAATATTTTCAAAAATAGCGCGATAATATCGCAGGGCCACATGAAGTGATGAATTAAAAGTCAATTTTTGGGTTTAAACATGTCATTTTGCAAACAGAGTGTGGGGTTTGGAGAGAAAAGGAGAAAGAGGCAAGCAAGAGATGAAAACTTTGTTTTTTTTGTCATTTTGAAAACAAAAGAGTCTAGTAATCTACTAATTAATGGCAATATTAAATTCTTAAAGTAAAAGGATGAAAATGATGATAAAAGGGACATTCTCCTTTATCTTTCATTTTCATCCTTTTACTTGAATTTTTAACATTATAATTAATTGTTTCAGGAAGTTTGAGAGTGGTTCCAACCTCATTGGACTTCATATGGAGAAAGTAGAATTTTAGGTCCCATTCAAAATTTAGCAAACTTAATGGTTTTCAGGATTTCAATATTGGCGGTATTGCAACATTTTCACTAGATTCTATCGTGTATGAGGGTATGGAACTAACATTTAGACAATATCACCAAGCCCTCTATGTACCTCGATGTTGGTGGCATTGATTGTTGAGCTCTTATATCATGACCCTAGTAAAAATGTACCCTTTACTCAAGTAAAATCACTTATTAGGCATGTTAAGAGTTTTCTATCTTACTTTAATTCTTAAAGGGTGACATTGATGATGAGGATCCTAATATAGGAGATGATTTTGATATGTATTTATTTGTTGTAGCATGATTTTTTTTGGACTCTAGAGGCCATGTATAGCCTCTTTGTTGATGTATTTTGGTTCAAATATGGATTGCACTTGGTGCTATTTTGGTTATATGCACCCTTGTTATTTACATGAGAAACTTTACATATTTGTGTATAATGGTTTGGATTCATATGGATGTGCATGAATATATCTTCACGGACTCCGACAGAGTGAGTTGTATTTGGCAGTAGCACCTATAGAGGACACCACAGTCTAGCTCTCACTTCTTCTACATGACATCAAAGTCCAATGCCAACCGTAAGGCCTTCTTCCTCTAAAGGAAAATCCATTTATAGAGACACCACCTTTGCCTGTAAAAGAGGCAGAGGGAATCATTATTTTATTTACTTGATTTCATTGTCGATGACCCGTGATGATGAGAAACATTTATTATATTTTTTGATGATATTTTGAGGCTTTGGAGTCCAGACATGATTCAATGGTGATCTGTGATGTATTCGAGTTTACTAGACATCTTATACATCTAATATATCAGTTCTCTTTTCATATTTATGTGGAAATGTATTTATTTGATGTTGTTGATGCTTTAGATATTTAAAAAATTGAAAAAAAATGAATATTTTTGTATTTTTTTCATTCTTACAACATTTTCCGATATTTTCCCCGATGTTGTCGATATTTTAATTTTTGGACCCTCAACGATATTTTTCCAATGCCGATGTTTGCAACACTGGTACAAACTAATAAATCTATCTCGATTTTTGTGCCAATGCAGATCTTCATCTTGATTTTTGTGCCCACATTGTCTTGGGATTTGTGCCTCTACCCTTCCTTGGGATTTGTGCCCTCTTCCCCTCTTGCTGCAAAATATTCATCTCTTCCTCTCTTCAGCTCTCCAAATGTTCTCTCATTCACTATGTTCCTCTCACTCTTCTTAGATATGCTTTAATAATCTCTTAATGACCAAATCCCTAACCCTAAGATCTCAACGGTCAATATTAGATATTTCCTTCCCAAGGTCGACAGTTGTGATTTAATCTCTCATTGAGATGACTTAAATCACTTAAGTCACTCAAATTTATAAAAGGTCACTTTATTCATTAAATAAACGCCACTTTAACTTTATAAATACAATTATAAAGTTAAGGATCTAGAGAGCGTCGCTCAGACACCTCTGCATGCTAGGCACTGCCAATGTAGAAGTCCCTATCTAAGCTACCCCAAAAACTAACACTACCCACTAGACATGAGTTGAATAATATCACCTATGATGACATCTACAAGAAAGTATCCTTAGATCACTTGGATAGATCCACAAGGTGGGTTATGCATGAAGAGGGCCTTTTATGTAGAACATTTCATTAACTTGAGGGGAAATCTCATTGTCCGACCTCCATACACACATCATCACTAGATGCATTCTATATACATCCCCTAAGTATATCTTAGAGTGGGTAAACATATGCTTTGAGAGGTGGCAGAGCACTAGTTCGACCAATCATACTGGATTTCCCAACTATGCCATCTTCGAGAGGTTGATATTGAGGATCATTTCATTTTTATCCACCACATTTATTATGAGATCCAAGGGTGGTTTCACTATTTGTTTAGGGAGTCATGAATCCTTTCCAATTTGTTCAGGTATTCAAACCAACTTTGTCTAACTCTATACATACAGTAGGCCCTCAAACTTCAGTCCCAAATTCATTGGCCACCCCCCCAAACTAGCCTCCATTTGGCTAATCATGTCGTTTCTAGTGCTCCCTTCTACTAGAGGCACCAAAAATCATATTGTTAGAAATGTGTCCCTCGTTTCTAGATCAATTTTGGCTCAAGGGGATACTCCTACTTCATAGAGACCCCAACATCATTGTCTTTCTAGATACTTTACAAGTAGTCAGACAAGGCCACCCAAGGCTTAATGGTGGGTGACCTCATCCAAGTAGAAACATAAAGCATACTACAAATTATCTTCCAGCTCCTCCCCCAAACAATGATCTATTTGGAGTTTCCTCCTTTCATCCTTAGATGTTAAGGGATCCAGTGATAGTGGATCTTGATATGCTTGCATTATTTGTATCCCAAATTCCGATTCCAATTCTTCCAAATTTGTTTTCTACTATCAATGCTCGATTTATGTTGGCTATTAAAATAATCACAATCTTGAATTTAACATAAATTGAGCATAACATATACATAATACAATTCATCCATCCACAAAACATCATAAACCACATGTCATTGCATTAACTAGAAATCATATATAAAGAAGCACATCCCAAGTCAATGACACAATAGTTTACAATGGGAAAAAACCTTAATGAAGAAAGAGAACCCAGTCTAATGATCATAAGAACTTATCTTTGCATGGTCCATTGTATCCCAATCCAAAAACGTTTCCACATATAGAGTTCCTTGCAATCAAAATGCATCACTGACAATATCTCATCTACTACACTACTCTCCTATCAAATCCTATCTTACATATATACATCATACCAACTTGCTTGGGTTAGTATGATGCCCAAGCAAACTTCCTTGTGCATGCCTTGTCTAGAAAAAGAAGTTACTTCGGTCCATGTTGGGGGTTTCTATGCCCAACACATTATTTTATTTTTTCATCTTTCTTTATTTAGGAGTTTCTATTCCACACTCCCACTATATATTAGAACTATTGTACTCAACAAGCTATTAGGGTAGTTAATGTTTAGTAAAAGTAAAAAATGTTGTGACAATGATCTCATGCATGGAATGACATTTTCAGTAAAAGCCAAAAACATTGTGGCAATTATCTCATGCATGGAGTAATGATTTTACTAAAAGCCAAAAAACTACTAGTGTTTTCCTCCATGAGGAATTAGAAACCATAAATAATTTATGGTTTTTTTATGCCTATATATTGAGTGCTTGGATTGGAGGTATTATATGAGGTTATTGAAGGTACTGTTATGCCATTGAAATTTCTCCAAAACCTATATGTTGTTGATTACTCCTACTTAGAGCACAAAGATTTTAAAAGTGAATGTAACCTTTGTAAGTTGTTGACTAATATATTGAAATTTTTTTGGAGTGGAATTTTTTCCCAAAAGAGTTTTCCCTAGGAAATCACTATATAATGGTTGCATGTTTCTGTTAGTTGTTTTATGCAAATGTTTGTTTATATTTTCTACAAATTATTCTCTCATTGATTAATGTAGGAGGCATATTCGACACTTTTGTTTCCTTTCATTTAGTATCAAAGCGTAATTACCTTGGATCCTAGATGTTAAGGATAAGGTTTTTTGATCTAATCTTGGTTTGAATGAGATCTTCCACAGAAGGAAATCTTGTTGCAGATGAATGGCGAGCATGTCAAGGATAGAAATGGAGAATTTTAATGGCACTAAATTGAGCTATGGAAGTTCAATATGGGGGGATTTTCTCATAGATTGAGATCTATAGGTTGTAGTATTCAAAACCAAACCCTTTGCTATGAAAGAAGAAGATTAGGTAGTGTTGGAGAGAAAGGTGAGAAGCCTTATTAGTATTTGTTTGGTTGAATCAATGTTATTGAAATTTTGAGGAACCCACCACGACAAGCCTATGGAAGAAGTTGAAAGACTTGTACCAAACTAAATCCTTGGTTAATAAACATTTTCTGCAAAATAAGTTGTATTCCTTGAGGATGGGTGATGGTGATTCTATATCCGAGCATCTGAATGTGTTTAATACCATTATGACTTAGTTTAACTTAGTTGGAGTGAATATGGATGAGGAGGATCATTACATTACCATTTTGTGTTCCCTACCATAATCATAGGACAACTTGTTAATGGTTTTTGGAAACACTACAAATAAATTGGTGCTTGATGAGGTCATGGCTACTTTACTCTTTGAGAAGATGAAACAAAGGGCTTCTAAATCCACTAAGGAGGTTTTGTTCTTCATGGAAGATCAAAAGAGAAAGGAAAGAAGAGGGAGAAGGGAAAATCCAAATCCCATGGGAGATCCAAGTCTCTTGGAAATTCCAAGGCAAGATGTTGGAACTACGACAAGGTCGGGCATTTCAAAAGAGATAGCAAGGAAGAGAAAAATAAGAACAAGAAGAAAAATAGTTATTTTGATGATGAGTCCAAAAAATATTCTCAAGAGGATGGTGGAGACACTTTTCTTACGACCTTGGAAACCCAAGATGTCAAAGTGTGTGGTTTATAGAATTTGGAGCTACCTTCCACATCATTTTCCATAAGGATTGGTTTTAAATGTATGAGGAATATGATGGCGAGAAAGTATACCTCGATAATGATTCTCATCTTAGCATAGTTGTCCATGGTAGAGTCTTGATTAGATTCCCTAATGACAGAGTGAATGATATCAATGGAGTTTTTCACATTTTGGGTTTGGATAGAAACTTACTATTAGTAAGCAAGCAAATGATGTAGCTATGTAGGTTTTTTTCTCTAATGGAGGGTGTAATATGGTGCAAATATCTAGAATGATCACTAAGAGTGTTCATGTGGGCACTCAATTTCAACTTGATGCATGCATCATTCAGTGAATAGTTTTTCAATTACTACAACAAAGAGATCCGTAGGATCTAGACCTTCCCCATCAAAATCAACATCAAAATGAATGTTGTATCTACTTCTAATGGTCATGCTTTCTGGGTACTGAAACAAGATCTTGCTTCATAGAGCAAGGTACTTGCAAGGAAGACAATGCTATGGCACCAAAGATTGGGCCACATATAAGTGAGAAGGGCCTACAAATATTGAAAAGAAAAATTCTTGTTGAGGGGTTCACTAATTGTACTCTTGAATTTGATATCTATGTGCATTGCATATATGGAAAATAGAACCATGTTCAACTTTATTTCAGGTTGTTGGACTTGATTCATTCTAATGTATTTGGTTGTGTTAAAGTTCCTTCGAATTCTAAATCTTTGTATCATGTATTATTCATTGATGATTATTATAGAGGGAGATGGGTATATTTTCTCATGACTAAATCCGAGGTCTTTAGTCAGTTTAAGGAATTTAAGGATTTCCTGGAAATTTAGATTGGTAGGAATATTAAGGTGTTGAGGACTAATCATGGCGGTGAGTTTTGTTCTGCAAAGTTTGACAAGATTTGTAAGGAGAACAACAAAGAATGGAACATTGATGGAGAGGGATATTGTTATGGGATAAAATCTCACATGGATCTTATTGAATACAGAACAAAATCTCCCTAGGATTTGCCTATTAATCCTAGACAAAAAGAGGTAGATTTCTATGATCTTCCTAGTTGCAAGCAAACTCTTTTCCTTTTAACCAAGAAGGAGGTTGAACACACCTTAGATTGACGGTTGTCCTCGTGTGTCCTAGTTGTTGCAACTCCTGAGATCCAACTCTAGCTCCTACAATATGCTCTCTACACACAAGAATACAACCAACCACCTATCCATTATCCTTCTAATGTTAGGAAAACCAAATTCACTAGTTATATCCTAATCTATTGCTCATAAGATCAGATCCAAACATTCATGAATTAAACACAAGAAATTTGGGGAAAACCAATGATCTATTAATTACTATAGAGAACTTACATCAAACTTATACCTTTGGATGTAGACACAATTCTCCTTTGGCTCCTTGCTCCTTGCTTCTTCTTTAGCTTCTTCTTCATGCTAGGCACTCTGACTTCTAGGTGTGATGGATGGCACAATTACCTCTGCAAGTGGGCAATATAACATTACTCTTCAATTCTTCCTCCCCTTGACCAAGACTTTCCTTTGTTATATAAATCTTTGGAGGAGGCTTGGGAGAGCTTCTAAATCTTCTAGAGAAAACTAGAGACTCAAATGATGTGAGTTCCTAGGTCCTTACTCCAAAGATACAACTCAACCCTCACATATCTCCTCGTAACTCCTCAAATCTATAAGTTTAAGGAGTCATCACTTTTTGAACTACTAGTGACCAACGATGATCATCGCTTGTTGTTCACTATGTGTCCAACGGTGATCTCCAAAAAGGGGCTAAATCTTAGGAAAAACATGAATTTTGGCTTCCATACTCTTATGGATTCCCTTCTATCCTGTAGAGTGGAAATTATGGATATAAAAAATGCCCCCTAATGTGTGAGGTCAGGAAATGAATGGATGGCCAAAATACATTACAATAAAATAACATCCATGTGAGACAGTGTGAGGAGAGAGAAAAGGAGGTATGGAAGTCAAAGAAGTCCTCCATTCACACACCAAGGATGAGAGCATATATAGACCAATACCCTAGGTAGACATACTTAGACTCTGAATAGCAAGGATGCTAAACAATACACTACAGATCCATGAAATGAAATGCTAGACCATGGCCACAAAAGAATACATGGTGTTGACGCTTGAAAGCCAACGATGGATACTATGCTCGCAAATGATTGCGAAGATTTATTATTTAAATATATTAATATTATACTAGTAGGTGGGACCCCTTGTTTAACTTATGGTACTATGATGGAGAAGTGACACTTATATTTTGTTTTCCTATGTATTGGTTACGACACAGATTTCTGCAGCTCTTTTTCTTCAAATCATGGTTAAAATGTTATGGTAATATGTGATGGTTGGGTGATTAAAACAAGGAACAATATGGTCTTTATCATATCTCATGAAATATGATTATGTTGCCTTTTGGATGAGAGAATTACACTCCATTTTTAATGTTGATATTGTATATTGTCCATAGCAAAGATTGCGTGATCTCGACCCTTGCTACTATTGTATGCGCATTGGTTGAGTTGAAATTTGGTTTTGTTCCTAGCAAGTTGTCATATGAAAAAAATTCATAGTGGCAAGGGGTGGCACACTTTGGACTATCGCGCACTTTGCAAATTGTGATGTGGCATGTTTGGATATTTGGTTGTATTAATGGTTTTGAATGTTAGTGGATGGTGAGCTAGCTAGTGGGCTTGGCTTGTACTAAGGTATGAATGAATATTTGAAGGAAGAAGTGATGTGCATTAAATGCACGTCACTTAAACTCCCCTCGAGCTCGCCACCCTAGTCATTCTTTCATTTTTTCTTTGTTACTTGTTGTTGCTCTGCCTTGCTCAGTCATGGAGGAAGTATACAAACTTGGTTTTTCTCATCGCACAATATTTTACAGGTATGGGGTTTTCTTATTTTTCCATCCATGAGATTTTCTCTGCCCTTAAATCAACTGTTGGCTCTTGTTGCTCGTGGTCTATGTAATTATCAAGCTGCTATGATGTTTTTGGAACTGTGTATCTATGGTTGCATCATTGGTTTCCTATGGTGGTTGTTCTGAGATTGTTGGCATTAAAAAATGGTCGCGGTGTCCTTGTTGTGTGTAATTGTTTGCAAGGAATTGTTGAGTAAAAGTTGTGGGTTTGGCCTCCTTGTTGAAATGGGTTATCTCATTCAACCTTACCTCTGAGTTTTGTGAATACCCCACCTATAGATTGACATTATTGGTCTCTGTGGTTAGTATACCTACGCCATATTTTGACCCCGTGGATGTTTAAGTGAAATATGACTAAAGCCTTCTGTGCCTTGTCCTGGAAAAACCCTCAGTTGTTAGCCTGCTTTCTTATGACCTCACTATCACTGTTGGGTGGTGAAAATTATACAGATACATTGACATTGCTTACCTAGATTTTGATGGGAGCACTATTCATGTTATTTTGGTTGGGCACAGGTTTTTATTTGGTCACTCATTATGCTGTGTTGAAGGAAGTGTTGGTTTCACTTGTTATTTGGAAGTTATAGTTTGTTATACGAATCTCATGCAGTCGATAGAAATGTTGTGAATTATTGTTATATTTTTCGTGATCGATTATAATAAGGCACCCGTGGAATGAGTTGTATGTGCTATGCAACTGCCAAACCCTCTATTTAAATTTTCCCATTGTCTTTACCCTTACTGTCATTGACATGTCTCAAACCCTACACATTATAGTGAAAGCATTGCTTACTCCAGTTTGAGTTGATGAGAGCATTGTTCTTGCTTGGTTACTTGGGCACGAGTTTAGTTGGTCCTTTGCTTGACAATTTTGGAAAGGATTCTATCCTCACCTATTCATTGAAAATTGTAGTTGTTGAATCTTGTGTTCCTGATAACAAATGTTATTGTTCTTGGTTAAATTGTTATGTTTATTGTTAAAAAAAGCACCTGTGTTCAGAATGTCTGAGGCTCGAATCGAGTAATACTTCCCACAATGAAATTAGAAAAATGAAATTAGAAGAAGTTGCATTGAACGATGGTTAGATTAATGATGGATACGAGTTTGTTTGGGAGCACTGTGTGTGACCCTGTTGGATTTAAAGGATTATTACTGGGGTTGATGTTATGAATCATGGTTCAAAGACTATTGTTGTATTCCTATAGAGATTATGATGTTGTTTGTCATTTATGTTATATAATGATAATATGGTTACAATGGTTACTGTGGTTAAATAATTCTAGGCATATCAAATAGTTTACACTGTAAAATAATTTGGAGGCCAGTGAAAAATTTTGTTAAAGAAGGCATCAATTTGGATTACTGTTTTGGAAACAAAATACTGTTTAGACTTCAAAATTTTGGACATAGATAAATTTTGATTGCATCAGAGGTAACATGTTTGATTTCTTTTCACTTGAACAATATCCGTAAAGTTTCCCTATCATTCTACCATTTTTCTCTAATTACATTCCCTCCACGATACTGATTTCACTTATTGCATCCTTGTTCTATGATATGAATTTTAAAACAAAAAGTCTGTGTGGAAGCAAAAGAAAGATAACATAGCAAGGGTTGATGACTAATATTCTTGATATTTTTATACACAATTAATTGTTTGGTTATTTTTTAACTGTATTCGTATATTGATCCCCTATCATTCTAGCAATTTTTCGCTAATTACACTCCCTCCATATTTCTCATGAACCCTATCATTCCCTGTTCACATGGAAATTGATGAATGACGTGTTATGGATGGATTTGCATGGATCTCGTGTCAATTTTGGAGCCAAATTTTGATTCATGTAAGCAGAGTGCCATGTATGGTTTATTACGAGTTTTGTTACTGACAAATTGTTGCTACATGATGATATTTTTTACTACAGGTAACAATGGTCGAAATAACAAAGGCATGGGAAATTGGAAATGAGGCCATAGGAGGCCTAGATTTTCTATCCATTTTGACGTTGACCCGCAATAATTGAACCAGTTGTTCCAATCAGGGTTATTTAATTAGGTTGGCCATGGGATAATGCACCCTCAACCATAAAGACCCCCTTTCCATCCCCCTCAGAATATTACTAGCATTCTCGTTCCTCCACGTGTGTCTTTGCAACCCAAAGTCCCTGCAAATGACGGTTGGCAAGAGATTTTCAACCAGCTTGTTTCTCACCATCATGGTTGGCCCACTATGTCATTACCTTTACCACCACTTGTTAATCCCAATGTCCAAATTTCCCATATTTTGTCACCAGTTCAATCTTCACACGCCAGTAAGAGATTGAAAACTAATATTCTCCAACTTGTGCAAGACAAATGAAAAGAAACTACCTCCCCTTCTTCTCCCTCCATTGATTCCTCAAAATATGTGTCTTCCTGCCTTCATTTAAGGGATGACTGCTCCCATGTGATTAGCAAGATACAACCACAAGGGTCCAATCAGCCATGAGCTACTTTAGAAAAGTCTAAGGGAAACAACAATGAAAAAAAGAAAGTTCCCTCACAAAGTGGAAAATATGGTTTTTAAATTATGTTTTATATGATTCAGTTGATGAGAACATTGTTTAATGGTTTTCAACATTTTTGGACAACAAGCCCTATTTTTGATATTTTGTGGATAATGTGGATATATATTATTTTTGGATATGATATAAATGATTGTTGATATTTAAATATCTAGTTTAAAATATATTCAAGGGAGTTACAAGGGTGGCATATGGTCAAGATGATTATCTTTTGTGTGTTATATTTCATGATTTAAAAAGAAGATATTCACAGAAGTCACAAGGGGTCCCATGTAATGTCCCCCACCTCATAGAGAGGTGATGAGGAGACTCAATGGCCTGGGAACCCCCACTAGGTCATAGTCTCACACTGAAGGGGGGAAAGTCAAGAAGTTAAAAGTTATATTTTTAAGTTGACTTAAGAAAGGGAAAGGATAAAAGAGTAATAGATAACTCAACAGAAGAATAGAAGATTAACCCTAGGAGTTAACCTAACTCAACAAAGAATTAGAAGGAAAAGTATAAGTAAGAGGCTGGGGTGCACCTATTACTCATTCTGGTTTTGGATTAGCATTGGCTATTGATTGAGCATTCAGTTTGGGGGTTTTTCTGTACAAACCCTTGTGAGCAACTCAGTGGTGAAATACCCACTCACCTTGTTCCACAGTTGGTCTGGGGGATGAAAGACTCCTCCACACCATTCTAGTCTCAGCCCATCTCCATCTATCACTTCAGAAGGGGCAGGAACATCAGTTTGAGGGATTTTCTAGAGGGTTATCATCATTCTACATTTGTCTGCAGATTGGGACGTCTCGAAGCCATAGGGGACATCCTGTAATTCAGTAAAACTCAAATCTAGGGAGATCTGCTTGAGATATGAGCCTAAAAATTCTCCCACGGGATTCTCATAGCCTGATCTATATTCTTCGAGAGTTTCAGAGCATTTGGAGGCCTCCTTCATCAGGGCCGAACCTGCTAGGGTTTCAGTCATCCAGTGGGGTGCACCATTCAGTGGAGATTTCAGATCTACAGTTATTGAGAGGGATCTTGGAGATTTGGGCACCAGGGTTGTTCTTACCATCACCCGATCTATATTCTTGGAGAGTTTCAGATCATTTGGAGATCTCCTTCATCAGGGTCAAACCAGCTAGGGTTTCAGTCATCCAGTGGGGCACACCATTCAGTGGAGAATTCAGATCTACCGAGTTTGAGAGTGGATTTGGGAATTTGGACATCTGGGTTTTCCTTGCAATTGCCCGATCTATCATTTGGAATATTTCTAGGGATGATTGGACACTTTTGGTAGTAGGGAAGAATTATTGAGGGTTTCAGCCTTCTATTGGAGCGTGGCATTCTTCAACTGGAGAGTTTGGCATTCAGATCTGATTGTATTGATCTTCATTGTATATCTAGCCTTTGGAGGCTCATTTTGTATTTTCGGGAGCATTTTGTAGCAGCTCATATCTATTGCTTGTACGGCCATCTGAGGTTTATGCCAGATCAACCATCTATTGTATTGATCTTACATTGCTCATAATAAAAAGGTCATATCTTTGCTTGTGCTTCTACATCTTGAATATATTGTGATCTCCATGTGTTGATGAATCTTGTATGCACTTAAAAACTCAATAAATTAGTAGTAGTTAGTGATTCCAAGAAAGAATTTGACTTGGGATCATTACATCCCACCTACCTAGTTATTATTAATTAAGACCCTTAACTATATTATTATTATTTATTTCTCCTAAACTAATTAGTTAAGTTAAATCAACTTAACTAAAGAAAGTAGTTGAACTAATTCAACTTATTGGGAAATAATAAAAGCTCAATGAGAAGAAGAGACAAAGGGAGAATAGAAGGAGAAAACAAGACTACGGTTTTCTCTTTAGTTACATGAGATAGTTTCAGTTTTCCTTCATTTATGAATTTATTCAAAGCCTAATTCTCTTCTCGACAGCAGGGTCTTATTATAGATAGCAAGGTTCAAGACTAAACTACACTTTTCAGACGCTTGTTTTAGAGGTGTTGATTCATCCTTGATAGTTTGTGTATTTTTGTCTATTTGTGGATTAAGTTTCATGGTTGATAAAGGATATCTTGCAGAGTCAAAATGGTAGTTGTTTTTGGCAAGCTGATCTAGATTATTAATTTCAGTTTTACTTTACTATCAGAGTCTTTTTGTATGGTGTTCATCGGGGATCTCTAAATCAGAATTTGGTCGATGCCCTCACGGGGGTTTTGTAAAGAGAAAAAACAATTTTGGTATCTCAGAATGAAATAAAATCAGATTTATAGTATGTCTCATACATGTGTATTCATGACTTGGTTAATTTTCTCTTTTTGATCTCCAGGTTTACTTTATCACAAAATCTATGTACATTCCAGTAGCTTTTATAAATTTTATTTTATATTGCAACATATATTAAAAATCAACCTCGGTCCTTGTAATTAATACTTGTAGATTGAGTGAATATTTTGAGGCTATAAACCTCAAGTGACATTCCTGACTATCTTGTCCACAACATTTATTTGGTGACCATACTAGGGAGATATTCCATATCTCTCTGGTTGATTGTATTCACGATTATCTTATATTATTTATGCTTTTGTTTATGACTCTTTGACTGATTTCTCTCATGACAGTACCTTCTACAAGGCAACCCAATATTAAACATGGTCTTAAAGACTAAACCAACATTTCCTTGAGTTTATTCAATACTATATTAGAAACTGCTAATACCTGGGCTGATCTTGAACACTCGTGGGAAGTAATTGAACAGGATATAAGTATTCGTGAATGTTGGGAGAACAAGCAATGGAAAACTAGAAATCAGTTGTATCCCTCTTTTTCTTAATTTTTTTATCTTCTTTTTCATGTTCTCAATTCCTCACATCTCTAGAAGAAGAAGATGATTGTCTCCTGAAGCCACTCCTATCATAGAATTAAGAAGGAGGAAATCCATTTTTTCATCCCAACAAGGTACTCTAAGGAGAACATTGTCTGATTCAGCTAGTTCACCCTCCTCACCCTCACCCATCATTTTCAAAATGGCATCTGCGGGTGGCTCTGGTGGTACTAGAGGTGCCTCATCATCTCAACCTTTGGCTTCATCGATAATTGGTAGTTTATATATACATCAGGTTCTTGTCCAATCTACTACCAACCCTGCTAAGATCATAAAGAATAATGGGATTTTTCAATTAGAGGAAGATGCTACTACCACCCCGTGGCACATGTCCTCTCCCTTGAACCTAACACCTGCTACCCATATGTTACCAAAATTTAGAGAGAATCTACCTAGGTTTTCAGGAAATAATACAGTCACTACAAACAAACGCTTGGTAGAATTCTCTAATGTTTATCACAATATAGGAGGTAATTATAATGATACTTACGTGTTCTTATTTGTCAACTCTCTCAAAGGGAAAGCAACGACATATTTTTTTGATCTCCCTCCAAAGATTCTTTCCACTTGGGAAAAGTTAGTTTACTGGTTCAAGTCCACTTATGGGTGGTGTAAGAGCCTAGCCGAACCATTACAGGAATATAATAACATTGTGTACAAGGACGGTGAGACTATTAAGTCTTTCAACCTTCATTTCACCAAGTTGTATAATCAAATCCCTAAAATTATTCACCCCCAGAACCAAGCTTCTTTTATGCATTACTATAATGTTCTACCTTCCCCTTATCGACACAGGATTGAAGAAAACACTATTGACAATATTGGTTCCACTCTTCACACATGTCTAGAATCTGAAGAGCAGCTAGAAAGAATAGGTCTCCCCAAGTGGGACACGGTTAAAAAAACGAACATGTCTTCCCTCCTACAACTTGTGCAAGATATGAACAATCGGATGATAGGATACGAACGAAAGGGAAATGTCCCTTCACTTACTCCTGGGGAATCATCTTCTTCCTCAACACCTTTTAGGAGTACCAATGAAAACAAATTTCAGCCCAAATCCATCATGTCTCGTAGTTTGTGTAACTTTTGTGAGGAAAATCATGAAGAAATCACTTGTGAGGTTAAGAAGAGCGCCAGAGATAAGATCTTTGGAAAGAAGCCCGAAACCACCATTGTTGTTCTAGATTGGGCATAACTAGAGGATGCCATGATCATAAACACTAGGAATGAATCCTATGCTTCTAAAGGAAAATATGATCCCCCTCATACTTCTTCTAGTCGAAGCTCATCTTCACAAGTTGTTATTGTAAAAGCTACCAAAACTCCTGACAGTCAAGGATTTCCCTCCCCTCTTTCTTATTCAAAGTATAACATTCTCAACCAATTGGCTAAACAAGGTCGATGCTACTCTTTTGAACATGGTTATCGTCCCTGAACAACAAAAGAATCTCAATAATTTTATGGAAGGAAAATCTTCCACCATAGCCAAACTTTTTGAAGAGGCAAAAGAAGAGGATTCCACTGTAAATAAAATAGGTGTAAATAATTTTAGACACCCTGTAAAAAACCCTCCATATTACATTTTTGTAAAAATTATGGATAAAATATCCCATTGATGTGACGGTGGTTTGGGTCCAAGTGTAATGTCGAAAATCATCATGGAAGAGATAGGCTTATCATGTACTAATGAAAATTCTAGAAGCATGCTCTCCTATAATAGTATACAACAATCAACTCTAGGTGAAATCAAAGAGGTGACTTCAGTTATGTGCCCACATCCTGAAATACAGACAACCATCAACATCTAGGTAATTGACATGCCAGTAAGTAACTATTCTATCATCTTAGGAAGAGACGGGAAAGCCTTGATAGGTGGATATATTTCACTTGATGAGACACACTTATCCGTTCCTTGGAATGGAAAGAATATTATAGTCCTAAGGGAAGGAAGAATCTCACCGTACATAGAGAGAATTCCACAACCTAATGTAAACTATGTCGAGGAAGACTTAGGAGTGTACTCCATCTTTGCGGATGAGGGTGACACTACCCTGGAACAAATTGATCTGGAAGATGGTATGTGGCACATGCAATTCGATGGCTCATGCTCCAACAAAGGTAATGGAGTTGGCATTATCTTATACTCACATGTATGTAAAATTTACAACTTTTCTTATAGGTTATAATTTTCTTGCACAAACAATGTCACTAAGTTTGAATTATTATTGCTAGACATTGAAAATACTTATAACTTAGGTTGTGGACACCTTACAGTTTTTGGGGACTCTGAACGTGTTGTGAACCTTATACATAAAATCTAATCTCCTAGCAATAAGTTGATGAAACTCTAAACCCAAGATGTTTGGATGCTTATATCAAACTTATTATCATTTAACATCACTCATGTTAAAAGGGAACTTAATTCAATGGATGACATGTTAGTTGTATTTGCAACATCTCCCACTCGACAACTTCTTCCTCAAAGACCTGATTGTACTTTTCAATATTTATATCGTCCTCACTGTTGATATTATGGTAGTTGCAGAAGGTAATTACCTCCACATGTAACCCTGACAAGAATATAATATTATGGGAAGCAAGAAGAAACCCTAAAGAATTAAACATAACCCTACAAGACAAGTCAGCTCAAGGAAATATTTAATATTAAGTATTTAGCCTCCAAAATGAGAAGTCGGCCCAGACAACTTAGGAAAAACAGTATAAATACAAGTATCCAGACCTCATTTGGTACACACAACTCAAAATTACAGCAGTGAAGAAGTGCACACTATAGAAACTGGGCAAATGCGCAAGTCTAGGGAGTAGTTGTAGCTGCAGCTACTGCAATCTGTATTCTCATTTTAGGCTCTAACTTTATATTGTTTATGGTTGGAATTTCTGATCAGTCTTGGTTATATTTTCTTGGTGCATTAGCCTTGGTTGGCTATTGGTTTTCTTTCATAATCATGCTCTGTCAAGGTTAAGGTGCTTGGGAGTGGCTTCAGCCTATGGTTGGTGTTAGCACAAGAATTTGCAGCTAGAAGAGGCCTGCCTCTCCATAAGGTAGCTTAAAAAACCCTTTATTGGAAGAAAAAAGAAGCTACACTTCTCCTCATCTCCTTCAGAAGCTAGCATCAAGGTCAGAAGGCCTTTCAAAAGATAATCAACTCTTAAAGAGGTTGTTGAAGAACAGTCCCTACCAAAAGTCTCTATCCTACATAAGAAGAAAGATAAGGGCCAAGGCATTGGAAAGATTGTGTCCCTTTTTGCAAAGATAAACAATTGATGAAACACTACCTCTGCCACCTATACAGGCTTCTAAGTGCTTACTATTCAAATTTTTTGGTTTTTTAAAAAGAATTAATCCCTTCAGCAGTAATAAGTGCAGACATTCCATAACACTATGGCGCTACATTATAGTCTATTTTTTATGTTCCACCGGTTTGCTACCTACAATGCTACCGAATTGCCTAAAGCTAATGGTGTTGCTACTACTCAAGGTTGCTACCCATTCTGCACATGTCCAAGTGAAGGTGTTGCATATTTTGATGGTGCTACATAAATTTTGACAGAACACACAGGCGCGCGCTACCTAAATTCGCTACCGAAATTCTGGCAGAAATCAAATTGTGCAGAGTTTTACAAGGACGCTTCTACCAATTTTGAGTGACTAACTTAAAACTTGGATTGTGAATAATTAAGAAGGTATTTTTGAAAACTGGAAGAGTTTTTATTCATCACATACCAAATAACAAAAACCTCTCTCATTTTTTCAAAATGTGTTATTGTTAGAGAGATATTTGACATAGAAGTGGTGCTACGAAATGTGTTGCTGAAACTCTATTTTAAGACTGTCGAACTGACATTTTTAACCAGTTGACTTCCAGAAGGATTTTCGGGTGCACTAAGATGAATTTTCAAAATATGAAGGAGGCTATTGTCAAGAACGGGCCCATGAAACTTAACCTCTTTCAGTTTTCACACAGGTGTCACGAATTGGGAGATTCGAAAGAATCTTTGATCCCTATGTTTTCAGTTTTCGTGATTTCATGTTTGAGACATGTTTTTGTGACACCTGTTGCAGCCAGCTGAAGATGAATTTAAATAAAACGAGAGAGGTTTTTCTTCATAACAATTTTATATACACAAAACATTCTCATATTTTACACAGTTGTTATGGTTTGAGAATTACAAGTGGTGTTGGGAAGCCTAGTTTTCAGAATTTTGCCTCCTAAAAAGCAGGAAATTAGTTAAAACGTGTCATTTTCTGTTTGTAGTTGTTTCTATTTTGAGAAAGGGGTTGGAGTTTGAATGGGTGATCTAGAAAGGACCTATATGGATATATATCCATTGTACAATAGGGTAGGAAGGGTTGGATTCATGATCCAAGAGAGGAGAAAGGTAGAGGAACAAATTATTTGCTCAATGGTAAGCCTGGGGGCCTGTTGTAATTAACATTCCTGCCATTAGAGATTCCTGAGAGTTGCTTATCAGAATTTGTGTTCTTTGTTATCATTCTATCTTGTCATATTTATTAAATAATATTTACATATTTTGAAGATCAAAAGCTGCCTTTGGTTAATGAATTCATGAGTTGCAAAGGATTTGTGGTAATCGCTTGTTAATCACAAATTATTGTTCAAGCACTCTTCAATCTATATTACAGAAAGGATCTTTGTTATGTGGTTATTCTTCTCTTTGTTTACCTTCTATTCTCCTATCCATCTTTGCATAAGCCTTTTGTCTGGTAGGCGATTTGATTGCCTTTGATCTATAGGATGTTGTGACTCCATGCCCAATGAAATGTATTTACAACAGTCTGATGCCCTCCTTTTTACTCTTATCTTGTTGATCCACCTATTCAAACTATTTTAATCCATTTACATTTATATGTTACCAATATTACTCTCATTTGCAGTCTGGGAGTGAGTCTTGGGTGATAACATAATTGGCGTCATTGCCAGGGATGAAGATGAATGAAAAATCTTCCCTGGGAGAACGACATTGATTAGATCCATCTTTTGATGGTGAACAAGGGCTGGTCACATATTCAGGACTGCATCATTCACCTGGCGAATCCACAATCAAAGACTCCACTGGGGAGGATCCTGTTGAAACAAAGATGAAAGCACGCAATGGAAAAACCAGGTATCAGTTTATGAGTTTTCTTCATGAACTGTTGTTGTTCTTCATCAACTCATTTTTTCTTTTCCCTTCGCATGTAAAGAGGATTATCTGGTGTTTTGTTTATTTAGATGATCATCAACATACTTTTGTATATCCATCCTTGCAAGAGAGAATTTTGTCATATACTTGTGTTGTTGAGGTTGATCTCGTGTCCTTGCCTCAACCTATTTATAAAGATGAGCTTTGCATTCAAATCCCTCTTGAACCTGATCACCCTTGTAACATTGAAGAGATTGAAATTGTTTCAAAGCCTTCAGAGATATCATCACCTTCTGATATTACCATTGAATCTTGCTATCAATTGGCTACATCTCATACTCAGCCCACTACTGTTCAAAGTAGGATCTGAGATAAACTTTTTAAACCTTTAAGGCTGCCACCATACCTTCATCCTTATCCTCTTAATTTTCTTGAGTATCTTCCCTGATTTCCTGGAGGGGATCATGTTATAGCTGAGAGGCATTTGGAAGCCTTTGAGAACTTTATTGATCAGTTTGAGATAGTGCATGATGATGTTAACATGAGGTTATTCTCCAATTCCTTATTTGGAGATGCTACTATATGGTTTAGGAGTTTGAGGGCTCATTCCATTTGTTCGTGGATAAAGTTATCTGATGATTTTCTAAAGCATTGGGGAGAGAATAAGTCTTTTGAACAATACCTGACTGAGTTTCATGATTTGAGGAAAGGAGAGGAAGAAACTATGGTTGTCTTCAACCGGATATTTTATAATCTTTAAAATAACATGCCATCATAGATCCGATATTCCAAGGTTGTTTCCATGGTATACTATGTAAGGGCTCAACATTCCGAGCTTGTCCTTCTCCTAAGAGAAAGAAAATATTCATCCTTAGCATGCTTATTTGAAGATGCCAGATAAGTTGAGGAGAATATCCGTGCTAGTAGGAGGAATCGAGATTGAGTTTGTTCTAAAAATCTGCATGCATATGAGCAAGCAAGTTGTCAGTGCATTTCAGATTTTGAGCAAGAAGATAGTGAGTATGAAGCAGATTTGGAACAACATCAAGAATATGAGTATGTGTCAGATTTGAAATCATATTCTTCAGTATCTTCATATTTTCCTATGGACATGTATGCATGTCAAGTTGATGATCAATTTTCAGACCTTTGTGAGTATGAAGCAGATCTAGAACAACATCAAGAATATGAGTATGTGTTAGATTTGAAATCAGATTCTTCAGTATCTTCAGATTTTCCTATGGAAAGGTATGCATGTCAAGTTGATGATAAATTTTCAGACCTTTGTGAGCATGAAGTAACTCATGATCATATTGATAATTTCATATTTCTTGCTGATCATTATCAATATGATTTAAACCTTGTCTTATCATCATTTGTTTATCATTATTCTAAAGAAAAAATTGTTAATATTGAGGATCAAAATCTGATCACAAGAAAACTAGAGGGTTATCAATTTTCAAACAAAGAGGTGGTCATGGATAAGCAGTTAATTTTTGTGAATCAATATGTTTCTGATTTTGGTTTCAAGGATCCAGTTGCAGTCTTATTGGATTCATACATTTCAGATCACTCAAAAGCTTTTGATTTCATTTACTCATCAACACTTCCGAGTGAGTATGGTTTTATGAAAGATTATGTATCATTGGTGATATGTTTATGTTATTATCTATTGATCAACAATAAAGACAATACTATTTCATTTTTGAAATTACTTGAATGGATATTATGGAAGTATTCCTTTACCTGATCAGGGTGCAGATCCAGTTAGAGTAGGAGTAGGAAGAAATAAGCTCATTTCGAGCATTTCCTTTCTGTTAGTTTGTAGTAGTTAGATTTCAGTTTCAAATAAGGAGCAGAGGTGCTCTCAAGCATGAAGGATTCTGGGACAGGAATGAGGGAGGATAAGGAACTGAAACTACAAGATATCTTAGAGCCTCACAGTGTAGTATACCTAGGGAGGTACCCAATGGGAATGTAGTTATGTGTTATTAGTGGAAGTCAATTAATATATGGGAATGTGGTCATTCAATGTAGGGTGGACTAGGTCCACTATATTAATAAAGGCCCACTATGGTAGTTGGATGTAATAAATGTGAGAAGACTCTATAGAAGGTTCCTAGGAGATAGAGAGAGCTATATAAAGAAGTGTAGGCAATGTAATGAAATATAGTGAAGAATATTGTGATTGTACAAGAAAGGATTGCTTGAGGAGTTTTATCCTTCGATAAGGATTAATATATGGTGTTACCCTACCTCAAGGGTTTTCTCTATTTCTTGTGTTCATGTTATGGTGAATGGTTTATGGTTTATTCTTGGTATTATTGAAGTATATTTGAAGATCTGGTATAGGTACTTAACAAGTGGTATCAGAGCACTTTCCTTGGCCAAAGAAGGGAAGATTTGTTTTCTCTTTTTGCAGAATTTTTTCTAGGGAAGAAAAAGAGGGCGGCGCACTTCAGGTTCAGATATAAATTTTTACGAGCTGAATTTGGAAAAAAAAAAAATCGGTATTTGAATTCCTCTCAGAAAAATACCCAATTTAAAAAAAAAAATCAGTCGAAACGGAGTTCAGGAAGTAAAGTTATGAGCATTTTAAATTCAATAGTTTTTCAGGGTTTTTTTCGGAAAAATCCGCGATTTTCTGCTGTAACTTATTGTTCTATTTTTGGGGTTTTTTCATAGCAAGATGTATTTTACAGGGAAATGTGATGGCCCTAGTATTGAATCATTCATTAAAGAAAGAAAATCAACATGGGAAGATACTTGGCCCCATTGGGTAGATCTCAAATTGCAAGGTGATGCTGCCATTTGGTGG
>ML778726.1:1091020-1101882 GCA_009831015.1 Picea engelmannii | reverse complement strand
GCAAATGAATTGGCTAATTTCTTCTTGAGCACATTTATATCCTGCATATTAGACCCTGCAACAAGCATGTCATCTACATACAATAGCAAGATAATAAAGCTTCCATTTTCTAGCCTTTTAAAATAAACACAGTGATCAGAATGGCATCTACTATAACCCTGTTCTGTCATAAACTTGTCAAACTTCAGATACCACTACCTTGGAGCTTGCTTTAGTCCATATAAGCTTTTCTTCAACCTGCATACCAAATTCTCCTTCCCTTTGACCTCATACCCCTATGGTTGCTGCATATAAATCTCTTCCTCCAAGTCCCCATGGAGAAAAGTTTTTTTTACATCTAACTGTTCAAGATGAAAATCTTCTATTGCCACAAGACTTAAAATAGTCCTAATTGAAGTCATTTTAACAACAGGAGAAAATATTGTTGAAATAACTAAGACAACTGAGAGGGGGGGTGAATCAGTTGTTATTGTGCTTAAACAATAATAAATCTATTAAACCATTCTTAAATTTTCTTCAAGTGACCATCAATATTATACAACATATAGACAATATAAATAATGAGCATCAGTCACACATAAGATATACACGGAGACATATTTTCATAAGGAAACCCATAAAGGGAGAAAACCTCTTCTTCTTTGAAACGATAGGCAGTCTTTTAAGTTCTGTACATCATCTATAATTGAGCACCAACTCAATGTGAGTCTACTACCTTTGTTTTATAAGCTCCAACTTGTTTGAGAGCACCAACTCTGTGGTTTCTCTAGCACCTACTAGAAGGAAGCACCAACTCCCTTAATGTTCCAGCACCAAATGGATGGAAGAAACAAATTCCAGTTACACAGGCTCCAACCTGTATAACAGAGAACACTTGTTCTCCCTTGCACCACCCTGCCACCCTGGTTTCTCTGGTTGCAACTAGACGTAAGCTACAACTCCCTGTGTTCAAGAACCCACTTGAACCTCTGAGGACAACAGTCCTTCCTAGAACCTCCCAACCACCCTAAAATATAAATGAATGATTTAAACAACCAACCACATAGATAAATCGATTCTTACCACTTCTTCTATGTTTTTTTGCTCTGGTCTTCTTCTAACTGTTCTGCAATTCTTCTCTTCCTTTGTTTGTCCTGCAATTCTGCTCTGCTTCAAGCTATTCTGCAATTCTGCTCATGCTTTAGTCTTTTCTGCAAATCTTCTCTTGCTTAAGTTTCTTCCTCATCTGTTACTCTTCTCTGAGTTTTATCTCACACCATATTGTCAGTCTCACACTACGCATCCTGTGATTTTCCCTTTCTTACAGTTTAATTCATTTTTCCTCCAGAACAACCAACCACACACAGTCTGTTTCTTTTTCTTTTATGCATGACACCCACAACGGTTACATTTCGAATCTTCTCAGGAAAAAGAAAACTGTCTAAGCAACTGAAACGCCAACTGATCAAGAATCATGAATCAGTTTAGCTAATTTATTTGTAACTGATCAATTAACTATGATATGGAACAGTACCCCTCTGATCATATTCAAGTTTATCTGCACTGTTGGATGAACTTTATTAATCTTTCCTTTAAATCGGGTTTCAGTATTTCAGCGTTCCTGTAGCCAAGTGTCTCAACACTTCATGTCGTGATCTCTGAAACTCCAATACAGAGCTTTTCTGTGCTAGCTCCTTCCTCTATATGACCATGGTCATGACCAAGCACTTATGCATAAAGCACTTTCGCGATTTCGCATTTCTTGAATTTCCACACCATGCTCCATTGACTCCAAGTTAGTGAAATTCCAATCGCTCGCCACTTGTCCTATGATTCGACGGTCCAGATCTGATCTTGATTCAATGGCTTAGATCATATCGTGATTTCGCATATTGCAATTTCGACATACTTGTTGCATTGTTTCTTGCCTCTCCAAGTCGCGATTCGCAAAACTCCGAAATGGAGTCGAATCAACGGTCCATATCTGATCTTGATTCAACGGCTCAGATCATATCGCAATTTCACATATCTTAATTTCGGCATTCTTGTTGCACTGTTTCTTTCCTCTCCAAGACGTGATTTGTGAAACTCTGAAATGGAGTCGGATAAACGGTCCAGATCTGATCTTGATTCAATGGCTGCGATTAAATCACGATTTCTCATTCCTGTGGTATTGTTTCTTACCTCTCCAAGTTGTGATTCACGAAACTCCGAAATGGAGCTTAGATCAACGGTCCAAATCTTTTGGTGTATTGATGGTCAGGATCTTTTCGTGATTTCGCAAGTATTCATTGTGTCTTTATCGGGATTTTGGGATTTCATGAACTCGCTTCACCTTGCACTTTTAAAGGTCATGCAAATTCTCCTGGATCCTACGATGGTCGGTCCTCACACTCAGATCTAATGCCCGATATCTATCCTCCATATCTACACGCTCTTCTTGTCTACATTGACATCTAACATCCATTGGAAATTCTGAATTGTTGATCCAACGATGATTGTTGTTGTTGATCATGTTGATCTTTGCCATCGTTGATCTACCAACAATCCTTTGCACTATCTCTTCTGAGCTTATTCGAATCTTCTCTGCAGCATCTTCTCATAATGCCCATCTATTACATACTTTGTGTACTCATGCCATCTTCATTGTTGTACTTGCCATCAATGACAAGCATACACGCATGCGTTGTCTGTGAAATATTTGCCAACATTCTCCCCCTTTGGCATTGATGGAAACCACTATAACTTTCCTGTAGCATCCTTGAAATCACATCTGTAACTTTCCTATAGCATCCTTGAAATCACATCCTAACTGAAATTACCACACTTTCTTCCCCTTTGACATCAATGTCAAAAAAGAAAAACGCTCCCCTTGAGTGGTTGCAATACATACTCCCCTTGTCAACTAGAAGCATCTTAGAAATACACCAGATATGCAATAAGTATTCCCCCTGACCAGGTGAATAGATTAGACAAAAGAATTTCTAACCCCTAACTTTTGACGAAGATATCCAAAAGGGGTCACTGCTAATGGTTTAGTAAAGATATCAACAATCTATTATGTGGAAGGAATATAATTCAGTTGAACAATTCTGTTTGTAACTTGTTATCTGAGAAAATGGTACTTTATTGGAATATGCCTAGTCTTGGAATGAAGAACAAGATTCTTGGAGACACTAATGGCACTGGTGTTATCATAGTGAATTGGAATGGGGTCAATGTAAGTTACCTTCAAATCTACAAGAGTTTGTATCATCCATAAAATTTGTGTGTAGCAAGTAACAACAACAATGTATTATTCCTATGTAGTTGATAATGAAATGTATCCTTGCTTTTTACTAAGCCATGCTACTAATGAGTCACCCAGAAAGAATGCTCCTCCACTGGTGTTTTTTCTCTCATCAACACAGTTTTCCCAATCTGCGTCTGAATAAGCAATTAACTGAAAATTCTAATTTCTGGGATACCACAAACCATAAGTCATTGTTCCCTTCAAGTATTTGAATATCCTTGTGACAACTACCAAATGAATTTGTTTAGGTGTTGACTGATAACGACCTACCATTCCAACAGCTTGCATTATATCAGGTCGTGATGTTGTGATGTACATAAGACTTCCTATCATAGAGAAATATGACCTTTGATCAACATCAGGTGATATATCATCTTTACTCAGCTTGCAACCAACCACCATAGGTGTACTAACAAGAGAGGAATCCTCCATCTGAAATTTCTTTAACATCTCTTTCAAATATTTTTCTTGAGAGATAAATATTCCTGCAGAAATCTGTTTTACTTGTAAGCCAAGAAAATATGATAGTTATCCTATCATGGACATCTCAAACTCTATTTTCATAGAGTTAGCAAACCACTGGACAAATGATTCATTAGTACAACCAAAAATAATATCATCTACATAAACCAAAACAACTAGTAAATTATCACCTTCAGCCTTAATGTAGATATTCTTGTCAAAAGTACCTTTCTTGAACCCTTTGTCTTGTAAAAATTTGTCCAGTCTATAATACCAAGCTCATGGTACTTGTTTCAATCCATATAAGGCCTTCTTTATCTTACAAACATGATTAGGATTATCTCCAATGAGAATCCTTCAGGTTGCTCCATATAAACTTCTTCTTCTATATCTCCATTTAGAAATGTTGACTTAACATCCATCTGATAAACTTTAAAGTTCTTATGACATGAATAAGAAAGAAACATTCTGATGGCTTCCAATCTTGCCACTGGTGCAAAAGTTTCATCAAAGTCCTAACCTTCAACTTGTGCATATCCTTTACAGACCAATATGGCTTTATTTCTAACAACTTGTCCTTTTTCATTCATTTTATTCTTGAACACCCATTTGGAACCTATTACATTTTTATCTTTAGGTCTAGGGACAAGCTCCCAAGTATTGTTCTTCTCAATCTGATCTAGTTCTTCATTCATAGCTCTAATCCAATCATCATGCTTGCTGGCTTCATAAATTTTTTTAGGTTCAGTCATAGATAAAAAGGCAACTCGAGATTGTTCTAAGTCTTTAATCAATTTCCTTCTTGTCTAAACTCCTTTATTTATATCTTCAACTCTCTGATTTTCAGGATGATTCATTTTAACAATTCTGAGAGGTGATTTTGCTTCTTTCTGTTGATTTGTGTCAGTTGGAGTATTCATATATTCATCTGATTTAGATTCTTCCTTTTCTGATCTTTGGACCTGTTCATCTTCATCTTCAACTATATCTTTTGTTCTTGGTTCAGCATTGTTTACATTTTTGACTGGGATTTCTTCATCAACTTTTATGTCTATACAATCAACTAGTTTATGCAGTCTCTTATTGTAGCATCTGTACCCTTTACTATTTGTAGCATAACCCAAAAAGATACCTTCATCAGCCCGGTCATCATATTTTCCAATATTTTAATCATTGTTCTTGATATAACAATTACTCCCAAAAACTTTAAAGTGCTTGATTGAAGCAGGTCTTCCAAACCAAAGTTCATAAGGGGTCTTGTCACTGTGTGGTCTGAGATGACCTTTTTTAAGGATATGAACAGTTGTATGAATTGCTTCCACCCAATATGTCTGAGGTATGCTCCTTTCATTCATCATTGATCTTGCCATTTGCTGTACTAACCTATTCTGCCTCTCAACAACTCCATTTTGTTGTGGAGTCCTTGGAATTGTGTACTCTCTTTTGATCCCATGTTTATCACAAAACTCTTTGAAGTTCCCTGAACTAAACTCTCCTCCTCTATCAGACCTTACTTCCTTTAATCTTTTTCCCGTTTGATTCTTAGTCAGAGCCCTAAACACTTTGAATTTTTCAAATGCTTCAGATTTTTCTTTCAAAAAGGAAACCCAAGTTAGTCTAGAATAGTCATCAATAATCAACATAAAGTAATTTTCTTTTCATGTACCTTCTTTCCTTGATGGTCCACATAGATCCATAAGTACTAACTGGAGAGGTTTTTCTGTTGCAGAAAAGTTTTTAGATTTGAACTGAGTGCGAGTAAGCTTTCTTATCTGATAGGGTTTACAAACAGAGTCATATGGCTTTGATATCTTCGGAAAATCTTTTACTGCCCCATTGTTTCTGAGTTTGATTATGTGATCAAAATTTAGGTGACCAAGTCTCCTATGCCACAACCAACTTTCATCATATTTGCTTAAGTGGCATTCCTCTTTTTCTTCTTTTAATACATAAACATTGTTTTCTGTTCTTATACCTTTTGCAACTAGTTGTCCTGAATCCACAGATTTTATTCTACAGTCTTTAGAGGTAAAAACAACTTCACACCCTCGGTCACAGACTTGACTGACACTAAGAAAATTATGTTTCAAATCTTCTACAAACAACACATCTTGAGCTTTCCTTTTTCCATTACTCAAACTTACAATTCCTTTACCTTTTATCTTTCCTGGTGCATCATTTCCAAAAGTTGCATTCCCTGATTTGCTATCAATTAGAGTTAGAGACTTACTTTTGTCTCCAGTCATGTGTTTAGAGCATCCACTATCAATATACCAGGGATTCTTTTTCCTTTGGGCTGATAGCACTAGTCCACACTTGTCATCTACTTTCTTCTCCCAAACTTTGACATTTTTAGTAGTGGGGATCAAATCTAACTTGTAATTCTTTAAGTGGCAGTCTGCAACTTTATGTCCATAATTATGGAAGTTGTAACATTATGGTTCACTGAATAACAGATCATAACGATTGTTATGTTCATAATTGTTGTTGCATTTCACCTGTGTCCTTCTCCCAGTCATCACATGATTTATAGTCTGTAATTGTTTGTTGCTTGGTTGTCTCAATCTTTGTTCTGGAATATAGTTATTCATTGAATATCTTGATTGTTCATATCTAAATCTTAAAGGACAATTTATAGCTTTGTGACCAAAATTAGAGCAGAAAAAACAATAACCATAGAAAAAATCTTTGTACCTTGAAAAAATTTGTCTTCTTTGAGGAGGTCGATTTCTTTCATGCTGATAATTTTTCTGATCTACAAATTCGGTTATGGTGATTTTTCTTTCATTCCTTCTTGGTGGTTGATTTTCCTTCTTTGTCTCTACAGAGTGACTGTAGTCAATGTTTGAGGATTGGACAAACTTGATAGGTTCTGTATTACTTGGATGATTACTGCTTGATCCTTCTTCATATCCCAATCCAGCTTTCAATTTTGAATTTCTTTGCTGATTTAGAATGGAGGTCAATCTTTCTTAGGCTTTAATACTTGGCATATTTTGATGATACAATCCTTTAAACTTCTCCATTTCTTTTCTGGTTTTTACTATCTCTTCTTCTAAGGCTTCACACCTGACTTTCTTCTCTGACAATTGTTGTTTCAGTATGTCTTCTATTTTCTTTGCCTCTTCTAATTCCACTTTCAGCAGAGTAAAGTCTTCATCAAGTTTTTTACTATTTTTCTCGAACTGTATCAACAATTTTTTTTGCTTTCTGTTCTTAATTATGAGTCTATCAATTTCTTCTAGTGCACTGATCAGTTCTCCTTCCATATCAACCACAAATTCTTCATCATTATCATCACTGTCTATACTTTTATTATCATAATCCTCTTTGGCCATAAGCATGAAATCATTTGCCTTATATTCACAGGAAGAGTCACTATCGGTGTCTTCTGAGGAATTTCCATTATTTGCAACCAAACTTTTCTTCTTATTATATTTCTTGTATTTGTACTTCTTTTCATCATCAGAGTTTTGGTCCTTTTTCTGATGGGGACACTTAGATGAAAAATGACCTATCTTACCACAGTTAAAGCATTTGAAGGGAAACTTCCCGTGATATTTTCCTGATCCTTTCTTTAACCTTCTCACAAATTTTGCCTCAATATCATCTAATTCTGAATCAGTATTCTTGTCTGCTTTAAAAGATGCTTCTCTAGTACTGGATTTATATTTGTTAATTCTCATTTCATATGAAGTTAGAGTTCCTAGGAGTTGATCAATGGACAAAGTTTTAAGATCACTTAGTTCTTCTATTGCAGAGACTTTTGAATTAAATTTATCAAGCAGATATCTTGAAATATTATGAACTAAAAATGGTTCTTCAATCTTCTCACCAAGACCCTTCATGGAATTTACAAGTTCTTCAACTCTTAAAAAATACTTTCTAATTGTTTCATCTTCATTCATCTTTAGTTGTTCAAATTCCAATCTGTATGTTTGAAGTTTGGCATCTTTTACTTTTTCATTTCCTTCATAACTACTAATAAGTTTATCCCACATTGCTTTGGCAATTTCAAGATGCATCACCTTTACAAATTCAGCTTCAGCAAGTCCATTCAAGACAGAATTCATTCCCTTAGCATTAAAACTAAACTCTAACTTATCATCCTTGGAGGCTAGCACAATAGGCTTTGTATATCCAGTCTCTACTACATCCCAAACATCAGCACCCAAGGTCATTAAGTATGTTCTCATTCTAATCTTCCAGAAGGCAAAATTTGTTCCATCAAACAGAGGAGGCTTAGTGGTTGAAGTCCCTTCATGACTTGTCATGTTTAAGCTTATAGATCTACCTTTGAATAAAAGGAACCTGCTCTGATACCAATTGTTGAAATAACTAAGACAACTGAGAGGGGGGGTGAATCAGTTGTTAGTGTTCTTAAACAATAATAAATCTATTAAACAATTCTTAAATTTTCTTCAAGTGACCATCAATATTATACAACATATAGACGATATAAATAATGAGCATCAGTCACACATAAGATATACATAGAGACAGATTTTCACAAGGAAACCCATAAAGGGAGAAAACCTCTTCTTCTTTGAAATGATAGGCAGTCTTTTAAGTTATGTACATCATCTCTAATTGAGCACCAACTCAATGTGAGGCTACTACCTCTATTTTACAAGCTCCAACTTGTTTAAGAGCACCAAATCTCTGGTTTCTCTAGCACCTACTAGAAGGAAGCACCAACTCCCTTAATGTTCCAGCACCAACTGGATGGAAGCACCAACTTCCAGTTACACAGGCTCCAACCTATATAACAGAGAACACTTTTTCTCCCTTGCACCACCCTGCCTCCCTGGTTTCTCTGGCTGCAACCAGACGGAAGCTACAACTCCCTGTGTTCAAGCACCCACTTGAACCTCTGAGGACAACAGTCCTTCCTAGAACCTCCCAACCACCCTGAAATATAAATGAATGATTTAAACAACCAACTACACAAATAAATCGATTCTTACCACTTCTTATCTGTTTTGTTGCTCTGGTCTTCTTCTAACTATTCTACAATTCTTCTCTTCCTTTGTTTGTTCTACAATTCTTCTCTGCTTCAAGCTGTTCTGCAATTCTGCTCATGCTTCAGTCTTTTCTGCAAATCTGCTCTTGCTTCAGTTTCTTCCTCATCTGTTACTCTTCTCTAAGTTTTATCTCACACCATATTGTGAGTCTCACACTGCACATCCTGTGATTTTCCCTTTCTTACAGTTTAATTCATTTTTCCTCCAGAACAACCAACCACGCATAGTCTGTTTCTTTTTCTTTTATGCATGACACCCATAGTGGTTACACTTCGAATCTTCTCAGGCAAAAGAAAACCGTCTATGCAACTGAAATGCCAACCGATTAAGAATCATGAATCGGTTTAGCTAATTGATTCGTAACTAATCAATTAACTATGAGATGGAACATTAGCCCTCCGATCATATTCAAGTTTATATGCACTGTTGGATGAACTTTATTAATCTTGCCTTTAAATCGAGTTTCGGCATTTCAGAATTCTTGTGGCCAAGTGTCTCAACACTTCATGTCGCGATCTCTGAAACTCCGATACAGATATTTTCTACGCTAGCTCCTTCCTCTATATGACCATGGTCATGACCAAGTGCTTTTGCATAAAGCACTTTCACGATTTCGCATTTTGTGAATTTCCACACCATGTTCCGTTGACTCCAAGTCAGCGAAATTCTAATCGCTTGCCACTTGTCCTATGATTCGATGGTCTAGATCTGATCTTGATTCAATGGCTCAGATCATATCATGATTTCGGCATGCTTGTTGCATTGTTTCTTGCCTCTCCAAGTTGTGATTCATGAAACTATGAAATGGAGTCGGATCAATGGTCCAGATTTGATCTTGATTCAATGGCTCAGATCATATCGCCATTTCACATATAATGATTTCGGCATTCTTGTTGCATTGTTTCTTGCCTCTCCAAGTCGTGATTCGTGAAACTCCGAAATGGAGTCAGATCAACGATCTGGATCTGATCTTGATTCAACGGCTGCAATTAAATCACTATTTTCATTCCTGTGGTATTGTTTCTTACCTCTCCAAGTCATGATTCGCGAAACTCCGAAATGGAGCTTAGATCAACGATCCACGTCTTTTGGTGTATTGAAAGTCAGGATCTTTTCGTGATTTCGCAAGTCTTCATTATGTAAGCATCGGGATTTTAGGATTTAGCAAACTCGCTTCACCTTGCACTTTTAAAGATCATGCAGATTCTCCTAGATCCTACGATGGTCAGTCCTCGCACTCAGATCTAACGCCCGATATCTATCCTCCATATCTATGTTCTCTTCTTGTCTACATTCAGATCTAACAGCCATCGAGAATTCTGAATTGTTGTTCCAACGATCATTGTTGTTGTTGATCAGGTTGATATTTGCCATCGTTGATCTGCCAACAATCCTCTGCACTATCTCTTCTGATATTATTCGAATCTTCTCTGCAACATATTCTCATAATGCCCATCTATTACATACTTTGTGTACTCATGCCATCTTCATTGTTTTACTTGCCATCAATGACAAGCATACAAGCATGCATTGTCTGTGAAATATTTTCCATTCATCAAAATCTATACCTTTCTTTTGTGCAAACCCCTTTACAACAAGTCTAGCCTTGTACTGCTTTTCTCCTCCATCTTCTTCCTTCAACTTGTAAACCCATTTATTCTGCAATGCTCTTTTTCTTGCAGGCAACTGAACCAAGTCCCAAGTATGGTTATTTACCAAGGAATCCATTTCCTCTTTCATGCCTTGCTCCCACTTCCTTTTGGTGTCTACCTGCATTGCCTCTTCATAACATTCTGGTTCACCAAAATCAGTCAACAATAAATAATACAATGAAGGAGAGTATCGTTTAGGGGGTATAGTTAACCTGGTAGATTTTCTAACAACACTTGCAGGTGTTTGAGGTACCTGTTGCCCCTGTTGTTGTACATTTTGATTTTTTGGTTCCTTTGGAATTTCTTTTTTAGTGATCTCATCAATCACTGTGTATTCTTGTTTTTCTTTTTCTTGTTTCTTTCCCTGCAACTGATCTTTGTACATGACCTTCTCATTGAATATGACATCTCTACTCCTAATGATTTTGTTATTTTCATAATCCCATAAGCGAT
>ML778726.1:1053981-1089111 GCA_009831015.1 Picea engelmannii | reverse complement strand
ATGGTAGGAATAGATCCTTTTGATATAAATAGTCTTCCATCTGCATCTTCCATAACTGGTAGTTTTGGTCATTAAATTTCTCGACCCTAAACTTTCCATCTTCCGACATTGCTCCCACTCGAACCAGGAACCCTCTTTTCCTGTGAGTTACCTTTCGCTCTGATACCAGTTTTTAGAAAAACAGGACCATGGAGCAATAAAATAAAACAAAAGTAGAAACAAAACACAGAAGATACACAATACAATAGACACACAGATTTACATGGTTCACCTAGTGTGGGCTACATCCACCAGAGAAATTTCCAGGTCCTTCCTTTATTATTATCCAACATATGAAGGGATACAACCTACAACAAACCCGCTGTAACTTCCTCTTCTTTCTCTCACAGTATCCTATCTCAGAATACAATATTCGCCATCAATCATAGACACAATACATTTCCCTCATAAAAGAGGGTTGCCTTCTAGGGAAAAAAAACCTAACATAATCTCTACTGTTAGATCTGTGACCTTATAATGAATGGTCCAGATTTACAATGAAATTACAATATACATTTACAAGGCAATTTTTCCTTTGGGGGCCCGCTTGCCCCCATACCCCCCAGTCGGGGGAATAGCCCCCCCAGACCCCGCAGAGGGGGTACCCCCTCTCTGCACTCCCCCATGTGGAAGAGTGTACATACTTCTGGGGTGTAAATACTTCATGGGGTGTAAACATGACTGAAAGCAAGTACCTCTAAATTAGGAAGATAATCAGGCTCCACAACCAACACAAGATGGAAAAAGCTTACGTACTCAAGAGAACAAGTTAGAGCTCATGGAGACGACTTCCTTATTGAAAAATGAAGAGATTACTCCCAGGTTGGGAGGGAGCATTGATGTGTTATTTATTTATGGACAGTCATTTTTCAATTCAAAAAATGGTCCAGGATGAGCAGTTCCTTTCCTGTTCAGAAAGTGGTTTGAGATTTTTTACGGACAGGCATTTTCCAGTTTGGAAAATGGTCCATATCGGATGGTAATTTTTGTAATGAAAATGGTTCAATAGATTGTTGATGTACCATAGACAGTGATTCCCCTTGTAGCCAGTGTGGGGGAATGGTCTAGGACAATCTTTCTTCTTGGCAGTCACTCTCAGTAGTGGTCAAGTAGAATGGTCTGCCTTTCCAGGCAGTCATTCTTTTGAAGTTCATAGTTGTGAGCAGTTTTGAAGAATGGTCCATTTTGGAGGTTGATGCGAGACAATCATTTCCTTAGGAAATGGTCTGGACATTCATTCCCTAAGAAAAACTCATTCTCTCCAGGTTGCCCTTTGTTTCGTGTTGGAGGAATGGACTAGTTAGGTGAATGGTCCAGGTTCAACAATCAGGGATAGGAATTCTCTAGGGAAGACTCATTCTCTCCAGGTTGCACTTTGTTTAGTGCCGAAGGAATGGCCCAATTAGGTGAATGGTCCAGGCTCAGAAATCAGGGAAATTATTCTTCTATGCTTGAGAAGAATAGTCCATATAGTTCATGGATGATGCTTTACTTTCTGAGGGAAGATTCTCTTCCAGATCTCACAGATGTGAGTGGAAGAATGGCCCAGATGACTCAGTTTATATAATGATATTGTTTTCTGTGCAGGTTGATATCATATGATATGATTGCTATGGATACTATATGTCTCTGTATAGTAGATGTATGATACTATGGTGGATGTGTTCCAATGGTTGTGACTATGTGTCACTAATTAAGTAGTTGTGTGCTACTTGGTGTGGTAGTGTACCACTGGATTGTAGTTGTGTACTACTATGGATAGACACAGTGGTTTTCTATTGAATGACATTGTTCTAATTGCCATGTAGACTATCAATAGTGTTGAAAATGATTATCAACTAGATGGATAGTTAGTGTGCTTGTGGACAGACATTCTCCAGGCAGAGAATGGTCCAGATAGAATAGATTGTTGGTGGATAAGTATTTTCTCTATGAAGAATGGTCCAGGTTGACAGTTTGTTGACATGACATGGACTATTATTTTCCTAAGGCACAGTTTGTGGCCCGATTGGGAAAATGGTTCAGGACCGATATTTTCTAAGGCATATAGGTTGAGACGGATCTCTATGGTACATATGAATCGATTAGAAAATAGTCCTAGATTGGCATTCCTATATGAATGGTCTCTGTAGTCCATGGCGTAGCCTTTATCATTTGTTGGGACAATCATTCTTTTAGGACGTATGTCCGAATTAGAAGAATGGTCCTTGTATCACTCCGTGTAGTGAGTGACTTATTCAACATCATGCTTGATTACTCAAATAGAGTATGGATTCAAGAGATGATGTAGTTGATGCTATCAAATGATAGTGATGATGGTGCTCGTGATATAATCATGAGATAGTCTATACGGCTATGATGATTCTATCGGTTGAATGGTATGTTTGTGCTCAAGACCATCACCTTCAATACCTCCCTAGCTAGGAGTGAGTGTTGATATTACGGTAGTTGCGGGAGGTAATTACCTCCAGGTGTAACCCTGACAAGAATATAATATTTTGGGAAGCAAGAAGAAACCCTAAAGCATTAAACATAACCCTAAAAGACAAGTAGGCTCAAGGAAATATTTAATATTAAGTATTTAGCTTCCAGAATGAGAAGTTGGCCCAGACAGTGCAAGAAAAACAGTATAAATACAAGTAGCCAGACCTCATTTGGTACACACAACTCGAAATTACAGCAGTGAAGAAGTGCACACTGCAGAAAATGGGTAAGTGCGCAAGTCTGGGGAGTAGTTGCAGGTGCAACTACTACAATCTGTATTCTTGGTTTAGGCTCAGACTTTCTATTGGTTATGGTTGGAATTTCTAGTCATTCTTGGTTATCTTTGCTTGGTGCATTAGCCTTGGTAGGCTATTGGTTTTCTTCCGGAATCATTCTTTGTCAAGGTTAAGGTGCTTGGGGGTGGCTTCGGCCTATGGTTGGGTGACAATATTGCTATATTGTCTATGGTTAAACGAGCACATCCATTATTTCTAACACTCACATTCCTAATAATGTAGAGTCATGGTAGGTCTTCCCTAGTGATGAAGGCATATGTGCTTTCATACAAAATGAACCATTTAATCCCAAGGAGATTATTTCCATGGAAAACAACAAAATTATGAAAGGCTTGACTCCTCTAGAAAGTTCATTTTCATCGAGTGATGTAGGAAACAAAGAAATGCATAAAGAAGAGGAGTCAAAAAGGAAAGTGGGTGAAACCATTTCCTTGAACATTGGAACACCTGATTCCCCCAATAATGTTAAGATAGGTGCCCCATGTAATAATGAAGAAAAGATGAAATTCACTGAGCTAGTTCGTGAATTTTAATATGTTTTTCCTTGGTCATATGACAATCTTTGTGGTTTTCATCCTACTCTCATACATCATGCCATTCCTATCAAGGAAGGAATAAAACCAGTTAGGAAAAAAACAAAGTCCCATTAACTCCGCAGTTGAAGCTACCATTAGGAAGGAGTTGGAAAAACTTTTGAAGGTTGGTATAATTTTTCCAGTTAAGTATTCTGAGTGGGTTTCCAATTTGGTCCCCATTTGGAAGATAATTGGTCAGAACTGATTGTGCATTGATTTTTTCTCATTAAATAGAGCGAGTGTAAAAGACCATTTTCCTCTCCCTAACATGGAAATGATTTTGCAGCAAGTTGCAAAGTCACAAATAATGTCCTTACTTGATGGTTTCTATGGTTATAATCAGATCAAGGCAAAAAGGACTGATAGATACAAAACCACTTTCACTACACATTGGGGCACATTTTCTTATGAATGCATGCCTTTTGGATTATCTAATGAAGGTGCCAACTTCCAAAGATCTATGCAGATAGCTTTTGATGATCTGATCGATAAGATTATCCAAGTTTATCTTGATGACTTGACTGTTTATTCAAAGAACTGATTAGATCATTTTGGTCATCTTAGAAAATTTCTCATGCGATGCAGAAAGTTTGACATTTCTTTAAACCCTTCTAAATCTATTTTTGGAGTTACCAAGGGCAAGCTCCTTGGACATATTGTTTGTGACTCAGGAATAAGCATAGATCCTGAAAGGATTGTTGCTATTCTAAACCTTCCTACCCCCACTTTGTCCATAGGTTTGTTCATGATTTTGCTTTAATGGTCAAACCGATTCATAATCTTCTAAATAAATATTGCTCCTTTTCTTGGACTGAAGACGTCGAAAATGATTTCGTAAGGATTAAGAAGAATATCAATTCTACACCAGTTTTGGCGAAACTGCACTTTGAGAAAGATTTTATCATATACACTAATGCCACTGAGGAAGCAATTTATGCTATTCTCTTACAATGTGATGACCAGAATAACGAAAAACTAGTAGCTTACATGAGCCAAAGCTTATTAGATGATGAATTCAAGTATTCTTGTATCGAAAAACATTCTTTTTCTCTTGTTAAAGTTGTGGAGAAATTTTTCCACTTTATCCTAGGAAAGCACACACAGGTAAAAGTCCCTTTGCATGTTGTCAATTTTTTTCTTTCATAGACTTATCTTTCAGGGAAGCTTGCACATTGGCTTGCCAAAATCCAAGAACATGATTTAACCATCATGACTTCGAAAAAAATTAAGGTACAAAACTAAGCCCTTCACTTAGCTCAACATGTTGAAGCAAGTGAAGAAATTGACGATCAAAATTATCCTCTTTCAAAACTATTTTATATTGAGAGTCAAACCCTTTCTATAGCTGAAAATTCCTGGTATAAAAATCTGGTGTATTACTTGCAATATCATAAACGCCCAGATGATTTAGATACTCATCAAAAGAGAAGGATCCATCTTGAATCTTCGAGATATATTATTTTAGGATACTTTTTGTTTAGGAGGTATGCTGATGGTATATTACTTCGATGTGTGAATAATGAGGAGGCACAAAAATTGTTACAGGAAACTCATGGATCTTCATATTCTGTTATTCACGTGGGTGGCCACTTTTCTACTAAAACTACTGCTTTTAAAATCATCAGAAAAGGTTATTATTGGCCTTCAATTTTTCGAGATTCTTATAACTTCTAAAGATCTTGTGACAAGTGCCAAAAATTCGTTGGGAAAGAATGTATTTATGCCATGCCTTTGCATCTTGTCCTCCCTGAAATTCCTTTTTCTAAATGGGGTCTGGACTTTATCGGTCCTATTAACCCTCGGTCTTCAGCATGGAAGGTTTTTATCTTGACAACCACAAATTATTTCACTAAATGGACTGAAGTCATCCCACTTAAACACTCATAGGATGAACAGGTAATATCTTTCCTTGAAACAAATATTTTCTTCAAATTTGTCATTCCTTTAGAGATTATTACAGATAATGGTCCCACTTTCATTTCCGCTAAATTGACACAGTTTTTAGCTAAGTTGGGGGTCAAAAATTTCACCTCATCATCTTATTACCCTCAAGGAAATGGGAAAGTTGAGTCTACTAACAAAAATCTGGTTAGGATCATAAAAAGGCTCATTGAAGATAAGCCTCGTCAATGGCACACCCTCCTAACTTATGCCCTTTGGGAAGATCGCACTACTACCAAGGTAAGCACGGTTTTTACTCCCTTTCAACTTGTTTATGGTCAAGAAGCTATTTTTCCTACTGAACTGGAACTTTCTTCTCTACGGATGATGCTTCATATCGAAGAATTAAATTATTCTAATTTCCCTCAAAGGATAAATGCATTAGTAGATTTAGAGGAACAAAGAATGTTTATCTTGGAAAACATAAAGAGAAGACAAAAAACTGTGAAGAAATATTTCAACAAAAGCGCAAAGGATGTCAAATTTAAAGTAAATGAGAAAGTGTTGCTTTGGTATTCATCCCATGTTGATAGAGGAAGACATTCGAAGTTTCAAAAATTATGGCTTGGTCCCTTCAAAATCACTTTTTTCCTGGGCACAAATTGTTATCCTCTAAAATACTTGGAAGAGCGATTATTTTCCTACAGTACCAATGGTTCCAACTTGAAACATTATGTGGAACCAACTTGAAATATAAACACTGCATGGAAGTCACTATTGTATTATAGTTTTATGTTTCACTGTTTTGGTTTTTCTTTGTTGTTTTCGATTTTTTGCTTTTTCATTTCTGTTGTTTTTCTTTTGTTGTCTTCCTTTTTGTTTATCAGAAATAAACTTTGGATCAGTTTCACCACAATGATGCTATTATGTAGGTATTGTTGATCAATAACAATCAAGTTACACAACTATCATGATGTCCCCCTTGTAGACATCATAGAAATTTATTTTTTCTTCCAGTACTTTTGTTAGATAGATGATTGGATTTTCATCCCTACTTTCTTCTATCCCTTTCTTCCCTCCACCCTAAGATTCAAAAGAGCATACCAGAAAATTTTATCCTTTAAACAAGAAACACTTTTATTGTGACTGATCGAATGTTATGCATACAAGAGAAAAACCCCTCATACATAACACTTTTCATGAGCTATTCCCAAAGTCCTGGATTATTTTTTCCCTTAAACTGCATCACTCCCCCTGTTGCATAATCATTATAGTAAATAATGCTTTGATCTACGGTTCACCTGGTCTGCAAAACCAGACATTCCAAGTTCTTAATCTGTTGGAAACAGATTTCCCTGTGGAGTCACCAGTTTGTTGACTCTTTCAAGCACAACGATAGATACTATGCTTGCAAATGATTGCCAGGCCTTATTATTTAACTACATTAATAATATACTAGTAGGTGGGACCCCCTTGTTTAACTTAGGGCACTATGATGGAGAAGCAACACTTATATTTTGTTTGCCTATGTATTGGTTGCGACACAGATTTTTGTAGCTCTTTTACTTCAAATCACGGTTAAAATGTTATGGTAATATGTGATGGTTGGGTGATTAAAACAAGGAACAATATGGTCTTGATAATCTGTCATGAATTATGATTATGTTGCCTTTTGGATGAAATAATTACACAATAGTTTTAATGTTGATATTGTATATTGTCCATAGAAAAGATTGGGTGATCTCGACCCTTGCTAATATTATATGCGCATTGGTTGAGTTGCAATTTGGTTGTTTTCCTAACACGTTTTCATATGAAAAAAAATTGATAGTGGCAAGGGGTGGCGCACTTTGGACTATCGCACACTTTGCAAATTGTGTTTTGGCAAGTTTGGATATTTGGTTGTATTAATGGTTTTGAATGCTAGTGGATATGAGCTCGCTAGTGGGATTGTCTCGTAATAAGGTATGAATGAATATCTAAAGGAAGAAGTGACATGTAGTAAATGCACCTCACTCAAACGCCCCATGAGCCCACCACCATAGTCATTCTTGCATTTTTTCTCTATTAGTTTTTGTTGATCCACCTTGCTCAGTCGTGGAGGAAGTATACAACCTTGGTTTTTCTCCTCTCACAATCTTTTATAGGTATGGGGTTTTCTTACTTTTCCATCCATGAGATTTTCTCTGCCCTTAAATCAAATCTTGGCTCTGGTTGCTCATGGTCTATGTAATTCTCAAGCTGTTATGATGTTTTTGGAACTGTGTATCTATGGTTTCTTCCTTGGTTTCTTGTGGTGGTTGTTATGAGATTGTTGGCATTAAAAAATGGTCGTGGTGTCCTTGTTGTGTGTAATTGTTCGTAGGGAATTGCTGAGTAAAAGTTGTGGGTTTGGCCTCCTTGTTGAAATGGGTTATCTCATTCAACCTTACCTCTGGGTTTTTTTAATACCCCACCTATAGATTGACATTGCTTGTCTCTGTGGTTAGTATACTCGTGCCATGTTTTGACCCTATGGATGTTTAAGTGAGATATGACTAAAACGTTTTGTGCCTTGTCCTGGAAAACCCTCAGTTGTTAGCATGTTTTCTTATGACCTCACTATCACTGTTGTGTGGTGAACATTATATAGATACATTGACATTGCCTACCCAGATTTTGATGGGAGCACTATTCATATTATTTTGGTTGGGCACGAGTTTTTATTTGGTCACTCGTTATGTTGTGTTGACAGAAGTGTTGGTTTCACTTGTTCTTTGGAAGTTATAGTCTGTTATACGAAGCTCATGCAGTCGATAGCAATGTTGTGAATTATATTTATATTTTCCATGATCAATTATAATAAGGCACCTCTGGAATGAGTTATATGTGCTATGAAACTGCCAAAATCTTTGTTTAAAATGCCCCGTTGTCTTTACCCTTACTATCATTGACATATCTCGAACCCTACACATTACAGGGAAAGTGTTACTTACTCCAATTTGAGTTGATGAGAAAACAGTTCTTGCTCAGTTACTTGGGCATGAGTTTAGTTGGTCCTTTGCTTGAAAATTGTGGAAAGGAGTCTGCCCTCACCTATTCATTGAAAATTACAATTGTTGAAGCTTGTGTTCCCGATAACAAATTTTACTTTTCTTGGTTAAATCGTTATGTTTATTTTTAAAAGAATCACATGTGTTCAGAATGTCTGAGGCTCAAATCAAGTAATACTACCCATAATGAAATTAGAAGAATTTGCATTGAACAATGGTTAGATTAATGATGGATATGATTTTGTTTGGGAGCACTGTTCGTGACCCTATTGGATTTAAAGGATTATTACTGGGGTTGATGTTATGAATCGTGACTCAAATACTATTGTTGTATTCCTATAGAGACTATGATGATGTTCGTCATTTCTGTTATATAATGGTAATATGGTTACAATGGTTACTGTGGTTAAATAATTATAGGCATATCAAATATTTTACAGTGTAAAATAATTTGGAGGCCAATGAACAATTTTGTTAAAGAAGCCATCAGTTTGGATTATTGTTTTGGAAACATAATATTGTTTAAACTTCGAAATTCTGGACAGAGATAGTTTTTTATTGCATCAGAGGTAGCATGCTTGATATATTTTCACTTGAACAATATCCATAAATTTTCCCTATCATTCTACCATTTTTCGCTAATTACATTCCCTCCACGATGTTGATTTCACTTATTGCATCCTTGTTATGTGATATTAATTTTAAAAGAAAATGTTTGTGCGGAAGCGAAATAAATATAACATAGCAAGGGTTGATGACTGATATTCTTGATATTTTTATACACAATTAATTGTTTGGTTAATTGTTGAACAATATTTGTATATTGATCCCCTATCATTCTACCATTTTTCGCTCATTACACTCCCTCCATATTTACCATGAACCCTATCATTCCCTATTCACATGAAAATTAATGAATGATGTGTTATGGATAGATTTGCATGTGTCTCGTGTCAATTTTGGAGCCAACTTTTGATTCATGTAAGCAGAGTGTCATGTATGGTTTATTGAGGGCTTCATTATTAACAAATTGTTTCTACAGGATGAGATTTTTCAGTAGAGGCAACAATGGTCAAAATAACATAGGCATGGGAAATTGGAATCAAGGCCATAGGAGGCCTAGATATTTTATCAATTTTGACGTTGACCTGTAAGAATTGAAACAATTGTTCTAAGTTGAGTTCTTTAATTGGGTTGGCCATGGGATAATAAACCCTCGACCATAAAGACACCCTTTCCAACCTCCTCAAAATATTCTTGGAATTCTTGTTTCTCCACATATGTCTTTGTAACCCGAAGTCCCCACAAATGACGGTTGGCAAGAGATTTTCAACCATCTTGTTTCTCACCATCATGGTTGGCCCACTATGTCATTACCTTTACCACCACCTGTTAATCCCAATGTCCAAATTTCCCTTGTTATTTCGTCAGTTTAGTCTTCACACGCCAGTAAGAGATTGAAAACTAATATTCCCCAACCTATGCAAGACAAAGGAAAAGCAATTGCCTCCCCCTCTTCTCCCTCCACTAATTCATCGAGATCTGTGTCTTCCCGCCTTCATTTAAAGGATGATTTCTCCCATGTGATTAGCGATATACAAACACAACAGTCCAATCAACCACATGCTACTTCAGAAAAGTCTAAGGGAAACAACAGTGAAAAAAAGAAATTTTCCTCACAAAGTGGAAAATATAGTTTTTAAAATATGTTTATATGATTCAGCTGATGAGGACAGTCTTTAATGGTTTTCAACATTTTTGGACAACAAGCCCTATTTTTTTATATTTTGTGGATAATGTGGATAATGTGGATATATATTCTTTTTGGATATAATATAAATTATTGTTGACATTTAAATATCCAGTTTAAAAGATATTCAAGGGAGTTACAAGGGTGGCATATGGTCAAGATGATTATCTTTTGTGTGTTATATTTCATTATTTAAAAAGAAGATATTCATGAAAGTCACAATGGGTCCCACCTACCTAGTTATTATTAATTAAGACTCTTAACTATATTATTATTATTTATTTCTCCTAAAATAATTAGTTAAGTTAAATCAACTTAGCTAAAGAAAGTAGTTGAACTACTTCAACTTATTCGGAAAGAATAAAAGTTCAATGAGAAGAAGAGACAAAGGGAGAATAGAAGGATAAAACAAGACTAAGGTTTGTTCTTTAGTTACATGAGATAGTTTCAGTTTTCATTCATTGATGAGTTTATTCAAAGCCTAATTATCTTCTTGACAACAAGGTCTTATTGTAGACAGCAAGGTTCAAGACTGAACTACACTTTTCAGACGCTTGTTTTAGAGGTGTTGATTTATCCTTGATAGTCTGTGTATTCTTATCTGTTTGTGAATTAAGTTTCATGGTTAATAAAGGATATCTTGCAGAGTCAAAATGGCAGCAATTTGTGACAAGCTGATCCAAATTATTAATTTCAGTTTTACTTTATTGTCAGAGTCTTTTTGTATGGTGTTCATCAGGGATCTCTAAATAAGACTTTGGTCCATACCCTTGCAAGGGTTTTGTAAAGAGAAAAACACTTTTGGTATCTCAGAATGAAATAAAATCAAATTGTTATTCTGTCTCATACATGTGTATTCGTGACTTGGTTACTTTTCTCTTTTTGATCTCCAGGTTTACTTTATCGCAAAATTTGTGTACATTCCAGTAGCTTTTATAAATTTTGTTTTATATTGCAACATATTTTAAAATCAAACTCAATCCTTGTAATTAATACTTGTGGATTGAGTGAATATTTTGAGGCTATAAACCTTGGGTGACATTCCCAACTATATTTTCCTAGCCAGGAAAGATCTGAAAATTTTCGAGTAAGGTAATCCATACCTTTTCCTCAACATTTATTTGGTCAACATACTGGGGAGATCTTCCATATCTCTCTGGTTGATTTTATTCATGGTTATCTTTGATTGATTATGCTTTTGTTTATGACTCTTTGACTGATTTTTCTCATGACATTACCTTCTACAAGGCAACCCAATATTGAACACAGTCTTAAAGGCCAAACCAACCTGCCTTGAATTTATTCAATACTATCTTAGAAAATGCTAATACCCGGGTTGAGCTTGAACGCTCGTGGGAAGTAATTGAACAAGATATAAGTTTATGTGAACACTAAGAGGCCAGTAAAGGGCAGCCTAGAAATCATTCGTAGCCCTCTTTTTCTTAATTTTTTGATCTTCTTTTTCAATTCCTCAAATCCTCACATATCTAGAAGAAGAAGAGGATTGTCTCCTGAAGCCACTACTATCATTGAAATAGGAAGGAGGAAAGCCATTTTTTCAACCCAACAAGGTACTCTAACGAGAACTTTATTTGATTCAGCTAGTTCACCCTTCTCACCCTCACCCATCATTTTCATAATGGCATCTACAGGTGGGTCTGGTGGTACTGGAGGTGCCTCATCATCTCAACCTTCAGCCTCATCAGTAATTGGTAGTTTATATATCCATCGGGTTCTTGTCCAATCTACAACACACCCTGCTAAGATCATAAAGAAGTATGAGATTTTTCAATTCGTGGAATACGCTACTACCACCCTATGGAACATGTCCTCTCCCTTGAACCTAGCACCTACTACTCGTCCATTACCAAAATTTAAAGAGTATCTACCTAGGTTTTCAGGAAATAATAAAGTCACAACAAACAAACACTTTGTAGCATTCTCTAATGCCTTTCACAATATAGGAGCTAATGATAATGATACTTGCATGTGCTTATTTGTCAACTCTCTCGAAGGGAAAGCAACGACATATTTTTTTGATCTCCCTCCCAAGATTATTTCCACTTGGGAAGAGTTAGTTTACTAGTTCAAGTCCACTTATGGGCAGTAGAAGAGCCCAACCAGAAAATTACGAGAATATAATAAAATTGTGTACAAGGACAGTGATACTATTAAGTCCTCGAACTTATTCGCCCCTAGAACCAAGCTGTTTTTATGCATTACTATAATTATCTACCTTCCCCTTATCAACATAGGCTTGAAGAAAAAGATATTGAAAATCTTTGTTCTTCTCTTCATACTTTTCTAGAATATGAAGAGAAACTAAAAAGAACAGGTCTCCCCAAGGTGGACTTGGTTAAACAAACATACATGTCTGCCCTCCTACAACTTGTGCAAGATATGAAAGTTCAAATGATAGCATATGAACGAAAGGGAAATGTCCCTTCACTTACTCCTCGAGCATCATATTCTTCCTCAACACCTTTTAGGAATACCAATGAAAACAACTTTCAGCCCAAATCCATCATGTCTCACAGTTGGTGTAACTTTTGTGAGGAAAATCACGAAGAAAGAACTTGTGAGGTTAAGAAGAGCGTCAAAGATAAGATCTTTGGCAAGAATCCCAAAACCACCATTGTTGTTCTAGATTGGGAAGAACCAGAAGATGTTATGATAATAAACACTAGGAACAAATCCTATGCTTCTAAAGGAAAATATGATCCCCCTCATACTTCTTCTAGTCAAAGCTCATCTTCGCAAGTTGTTATTGTACAAGCTACGAAAACTCCCAGAAGTCAAGGAGTTCCCTCTCCTATTCCTTCTTCCAAGTATAACATTCTCAACCAATTGGCTAATAACAAGGCCAATGGTACTCTTCTGGATATGGTTTTCATCCCTGAACAACAAAAGCATCTCAAAAAATTTATGGAAGGAAATTCTTCCACCATATCCAATCTTTCTGAAGAGGAAAAATAAGAGGATTCCACTGTAAATAAAATAGGTATAAATAATTTTAGACACCCTATAAAAAACCCTCCATTTTTCATTTCTGTAAAAATTATGGATAAAATAGCCCATTGTTTCCTAATTTATGGTAGTTTGGGTCCAAGCATTATGTCAAAAATCATCATGGAAGAGCTAGGCTTATCATGTACTAATGAAAATTCTAGAAGCACGATCTCCTATAAAAGTCTACAATAGTCAACTATAGGTGAAATCAAAGACGTGACTTTAGTTCTATGTGCACATCCTGAAATAAGGAAAACCCTCAATATACAAGTAATTAACATGTCAGTAAGTAACTATTCTATCATATTAGGAGGAGACTAGCAACCCTTGATAGGTGGATATCTTTCACTTGACGGGACACACTTATCCATTCCTCAGAATGAAAAGAATATTATAGTCCTTTTTATCACTGAAATTTCGTCTGCAAATGGATACAAGAATCCATCATCTCTAAACACCTATTAGTTCATCCGTGGCCCAAAAAATGAATTTCCAAAGGGCCCAAAACTATACAACCAGTTATAAAATCAGCATGCGCTCAGAATACACAAGAAGCGCATGCACATGCGCTAATTGAAAATGTCGAAAAAGTGCACATGCACCCGATACGCGACTGTGGACGCAAAAAACCACGCACACCTCAGAACAACACATTTATGATTTTGGTTGGCCTCCCACCCACTTATGGTTCACCTTCCAAGTCGATTTGACCCTCAAATCTGAACTGAATCCGAGTGGGGGGCTGGTCAAAGACCTAGAGGTGCCCTAAATGGCTCCTTGTTGGCACTAAAGACTAGTTGAATAATGCTTCAAAGATTTGCTATAAAAAGAGGCCATGGGTGCACTATATTTCCAAGAATATATTTGTATTATTATGCTGCCTATATTCTCCTGTAAGGAACCTCTTTCCTCATTGGAGAATACAAGAATCATTTCATTGAGCTATTCATATCACCTCTTGAGTTAATGAGCTTTGGATTTCTTCACCATTTCCTTCTAGTTTTCTATTTGTAAGAAGAGCTCAATCATTGGGGGCTCAAGAGCCCTCCCTTGGAGAAAGAGGGGACCTATAAGTATCCCTTTCTCTTTGGTGTTTCCCCAATAATACAATATATCCGTTGGTGGCATGAATGTTGTTTATTTTTTATTCTAATATCCGTATGCCCTCTAGTTTAGTTTCTTTTATTATTTCCAGTTTAGTTGTTTGTTTATTTCTTATGCTTGATGTTTCTAACTCTTGCATTCATTTATGTCTTGTCTAGCTAACCCAACCAGACTTGTAAGTGTCCTTATTTTTCTCATTTAGGTGACGAAAAGGATACAAAAAATTGGCGACCATAATGGGGAAAGGTATCAATTTCCTCCCCATTTAGGTTGTTTGAGCACTTCTTTTTGGCTCATTTAACTTGCAGGAACCATAACCGGCCCAAGCCTGCCTGAAAAAAGATAAATTTGGAGTTGAGCTAAGAGAATTTCATTCGAAATTTTCTTCCTGGCCGTGTAACAAAAAGTGTGCGGGTTTTTTAACCCACAGGCACATCTTCCGAGCACATTGAAAAACTCACTGTGTTGCTTAGTGCATTCTGTGCACCTGCACCAAAAGGTCATTTTTTATTTGCGCATTGGTGCCACATGCGCCTTTGTCTACTCTGCGACCCGTGCATCTGTCTAGAAATTCACACATTGTAAGGGTTTTTGTGATCTATTGAAGGCCCATAGCCTCTTAATATTGATTCTATGCAAATTTTAATATGCACCACACTTATATTCCCTCTCCACATGAAGGGTTAGTCAAAACATAGGCACTTAGGGGGTTAAAAACCATATTAATCCTCTTTTTGCTTTCATTTTTCCACATGGATGGCTTGCTTTGATTAAAGTTAAGTTGGAATCATTCTATATCACATATAATAACACTTGCATTGGGACCATAAAATTGAACATAAATCATTGAGTATGCTCTTCTCTCGCGCCATAGAGCGATCTTGAGAATCAGAAAAATGATTGACGAAAAATTTCATCTCCCTTAAAGAAAAAATCTTTAGGAGAGGACAACATCCCCCTCAAGACTCCTCTTAGTTTATTTTTCAAACACATCTTAAATTTGTAAGGGCCCATACATGCCCACATGCTACAAAGATAGGATAGTTTTGAATCTACTTTCTTAGATTACATCACTAGGGAAGTTTACAGGTTTTGTAATGGGCCCATACATGCCCACATGTCCAAAATATAGGATAGTTTTGTGAATCTTTCTTAGATTAAATCACACTGGGGAGTTAAAGGATTGGTAAGGACCCATATGTCCACATGCTAGTTCTCTAGGGACTTTAAAATTCCGCAAGGTTGTACAAATGGAATTTAGTAAATTAGGTAATCAAGACTTGTAAGGACCACACAAAGTCCACATGCATCAAGGTGACACCTAACTTATTAAAAATCTATCACACTTTCACTTATTCACACACAAAGTCACTACTCACTCACATAGTTTCATCTAGAATCATGGAGGTAAAAGTAGGCTTCCTCCAAAGGGATTCTGAAACACCCCGCCCTTTTCTTGACGAGACTATCCACTCCCACTTAATTTCAACGAGATTGGTTCACACCCACAATCTCTCAAACAATCACATCTAAAATTTTTCTAAAAACTCACTAAGTTTTCCTCCACAGGAGGTGCCAAAAGTAATTTTTTAGTCTAGGTAGGATCTTGGGGATAGGCATCCAAATAACTCCCTGTTATCTGGTTCTCACATCTTCAAACAATAGAAGTTGACAAATAGGGAACTTTTAAATCCTACAAGTCAAGTGTTCCTACACCATAAGGAAGGGAGATACCCATGAAGGGTTAAAGGCCGAGGTCTGGTTGTTCTATGTGTCCCCCCTTAAGGCACCCACCTCTTGGATGGATTCCAACCCGTGACCCGTTTCTGAGGCCAAAAATCTAAATGCCGCACTTTGACCGAGGTACCTAGTGACCAAATTTTAGGACATCTACCCAGGTGGCAGTTGTGGGCTGCAATTGCACTTTGATTGGATTTTGTGTGGCTATTGGGAAATATCGCCAGCTCTTTCGGGATATTCCCCCTCTACCCCTCATTATAAATTATTATTTCATCCTTTACTAGTTCCTCTTCCAGTGGCTTTAGACCCCACTGTTGAGTGTTATTGGAAGGTCCAGTGCTATTTGAGAGGAAGGACGTTACGTCTTTTAGGACATGAGCATTTTTTTTTCTTTTTTCTCCCACGTGGACAAAAACTACCTACCTACATGTATGTCTCTTTTTCAATTTATTTATGTATGATTCTCTTGTTATTACATATGATCATGAGATATATTGTGAAGGTCCAAAAATTATAAACAAAGACTCTTGTTCATTTATTTCTCTCATCACCATTTGCACACATCCACTTCGCTAGTATGACATCATAGGGGACCCACAGAATCCCCATTGTTCCAGATGCTTGCTAAATCTCCCTCCTATTCTAGGGGAGTTCCTAGTCTTGCCAACTCATCGGCTCCACCTTCTCACACCCCTGTGAGTACTATTGTCTTGGGATCAACTTTGCTTGGTTCCACTTTACTTGGGTCCACTTCCCAAGGTCAATCGTCCACTCTCTCTCCTTTACATGGAAACGGGGGGAAAACTTCTTCCCAAGAGGGAAGTACAACCCCACCTAACCCCCCTCAAGGATCAAGTACACACACCACTCACACCATGGCTAGAACTAACACTCCACCACCACTCTAGATGCCATACTTGGCTTCTCTCAACATACCAGATCTGAGCAAGCTCACAAATCATCCTATATTGCATGACCCGACATGGCCTACAATGCCCACCAAACTACCTTCAGACATCCCAAAGTTTGAAGGAAAGAAAGGAAACGACCCTGTCAACCATGTCATAACCTTCCACTTATGGTGCTCTTCAAACATCATCATGGATGACTATGTCTGATTAAGGTTATTCCAACGCACACTCACTAGCCCATCAGCTAAGTGGTATGTAGATGAAAAATCAAGGTCCCGTGAGACTTTTGAATCTTTGGCCAAAGCATTTTTTACCTTCTTTCAATTACCAATCTTCCATGAAAATGGTCTTGAACTATTCTCCTATTTTAAACAAACCTCTGCCACACATATCGCTAACCACATTCACAAATGGAGTCAACGATGTAGTTTATGCAAAGCAGAAACCATCAAACAACAATTCCTTGATTGGTTTCTCTTATCACTTGTCTCCCTCCTCGGAAAAGATGTGGCTTCCACCTTCCCCCAATTTGAAGAAGGAGCCATCAAAAAGGCTCAACTATATGACCTCATCTATTCATAGTTAGGATACTTATACACAATACTACTTGACCTCCCAAGAACCGTACCATTCGGCCAGGACAAACCAGGGATGTCTCACTCAGTGGATGGATTGATTGGTACCACAACACACCACAATCCACACACCCAACAACCACCTATGTATGGAACACCACAATATCCGCTGGTATATGGAGGACCCCCTTATTATCCTCCTCCCCCTTATCAACAACCATACCCTGTTGCTTTTCCTCCACCCATAAGTGGACCCCCATCGGCACCCACAATGCACTCAACTATCCAACCAAGTTCTGGTACCCCCTCTACCTCAGCTTACACCCTAAGCACCAGTGAAACCACTATGCCTTCCTATGTAACCTACTGATCATTACCGCAAAATAATCCGTACTTTCCATTTCCTGACCCTCCAAATCCCATGGCTCCACCACAAGGACACCCACACGCTGGGGTTAATTTTGTTCAGCCCTCTCCCATTCATCAATATCAACATATTGAACAACTAAATATGACAAATCCGACCCATCAGTCGAATAATGCCAAAAAGAAAGGAAAAAACTGAAATAATAATAATCTAGGACCAGGATGGAATCCCCCCCAACTGTTATAACCCTAATTTGCACCAGACATGCTTACCTGGCATCAGGCCATCTCATATTCCTTATTTTCCAAACCACTATTGAACAACTCTTCTTAAAAACACATTTTGTAAAAGGCACACGCACCCTGCTCCACTACAGCCCGTGTGTACACTCTAACTGCTCCACTACAGCCTACGTGTACACACTAGCTGACCCACTACAACCTGTGTTTACCTACAAAAGCACGAAAAATGGAAAGTTGTTGACGGAACACAAAATTTTGAGTAAGTTAACTAAACCTTTCGGCCACTCATAACCAATCACTCAACCAAATACCTAGCCCTTTCTATCCTATAAAAGAAGGGGTAGGGGTCCCATTTGAAAGGAGGAAAATCATAGTAAAGAAACTCTACCTGAATTAGCACTCCCCTTGCCTCAACCTTTTGCAACTATTGTGTGAAGAGAAGCATATACAGAAGTAGTTGGAGCACAGTTGAAGAGGATCCCAGGACCAAATTCGAGGAGCAGTAGTCGATCTCATCATTGTAAGGTATTCTTGTGAGATTAATAAAAGAAGTACTTTTCCCATCCTGCCATATGAGGTTTTCATTGTTTAATATTGATTATATGATAGATTAAATATCTAACCCATTAGTTGATAGATCAAATGCATGTGGAGTTCTTTGTTTGTCCTTTGTGAATGCAGGTCAACATTGGGAGGAGAACTGCAGTCAAAGAGAAACCAAGCGTGGAAAGGATCAACATCAAACACGGAAGTTAAGGTACATAAAATCGATCTTTTTAACCTTGTATTTGCATATGAATAATGGGTTTAGGTTTGGGATGTTGGTAAGAAGTAGGATACTTTAGGTCATTTCTGCATGCATGATAAAACCCTTAATGCTATTTCGTAGGAGAGATTTCCCACCCACAACAGAATTGGCGACCACACTGGGGACTCTCTAGGGTTTTCTAGGGATACTTTTTGGGTATTATTAAATTGGTTTCATCACCTTTTTTCTGAGTTTCTGCAAGAGTCTGAGATAGTAGGGATTCTTGTGTTCCATTCCAGTATTCCCTATTTTCTTTTCTTGGCTACATTTTATTTTCAGGAAGTAACAGAGGTACGCGCGGCCTGTATAAGGCTTGCATGCGTGTACACGTGCCCTACCTTCACACAACCCGCATGCACACGCTAGCTGATGAAGTGTCAATCACATGTTTGAGTTCAGAAAAATTTTTTAGAGAGGCATTCATCCTCCTCCCTGTCAGAAGTGATCCTTCTCAGGGGTTTTCTGGATCTCATTCTGGTCTCTGTTTTTGCGGTTTGTAGCTTAGGTACCACCTCAAATTGGCTTTTCTCTATAAAATCCTCCTTGAATTGTTTTTCTTTTCTATCAAAGTAAGTTTATGAGTCTTCAAGAGATTCTAGTTTTCAATACCAGTAGTCTCTGCCAGTGTTGGATTGCTTGTTTTTTCATTTTTTGAAGAGTTGCAGAGGTACACGTGGCCTGCATAAATCCTACATGTGTGTACATGCGCTCTGAACTTACACAGCTCACATGTACACGCTGGTTGGTGAACTGTCAGCAGTGTGCATGTTGAGAAAAAAAAATTTTAAGGAGAGGAAGTCATCCTCTTTCTTATCAAGAGTTATACCTCTCAGGGGTTTCCTTGATTTAGTCTTGGGCTCTGTCATAGCAGTCGACAACTTAGGTCTAATTATAGCAATAACTTTCTTTTTCATTAAAGTTTTTTGCTCAAATTGTTTCTTTCATAGGGTTTTTAGACAAGTGTGAGAGTCTCCTTTAATTAGCTTGTGTGTTATTGTCAGTGACTCTTTGCGATCTGCGCTCAGGCCAGAATTTTTTTGGTCTTTACTTGTCATCATTTTTCCCTTTTGCTTTGTGAGCATTAAATAAATAAATAAAATCTTTCACTTCTTTGTTTGATTGAGTAGTTGGTTGTTTGCATTGATAATCAAGGAAATTTTTTTCTTTCATAAGTTCTTAGTTGTTTACTTAGGACAATAAGTAGCTCATAGTCGAGAGAAACCCTGTTTTGAGTTTGTTGTTCAAAGATCTTAGGAAAAATTTAGTTTGGAAAGTTGGTTAAAGAATTTAAAAATGAAAATCTGAATTTGTCAAGAAGAAGTTATTTTGTTTCCATATTTCTGTTTATCTTTTCTTTCATCTCTCAAAACATCACTAGTTTCACTTTCATAAACTTTGACTTAAGACAAGCCATAAAAACTAACGATTAATTAAAATCAACTAGACTTTATGTTTGTAGGGTCCATCAACTAGTCTAGGCTAGAGCCTTGATTTAGGTTGGAGAGGGAACTCTTCAAGGTTGCAAAACATACATAAGAGTCTATGCTAGGGAGTGTTAAAAGTCTGGTATCATGAAATTTATCCGGGACCCCCCCCTAACACATGGGCTAAACACAAGGTTGAATGCGGAAAGGTAGCATAGTTAACCCCTCCAAAGCTGGACCAAGCGTAGTGGGGAACGCATATAGAGGGCTTGTCTTGGGATTTTGTTGATCACATTTGCCACAGAGCTTCATGGGTCTTGAATTTGTTTGAGGTCCTCAGTTGTCTTTCAAACCACTTTATTTCGATACCCTTGACAGGTTTCGGGCTTGATACCCTACTCATTGCGGTCCACCCGACTGTTGACTGTACTTGCCTAGTGACTGTTCACGTGCTGGCAACCTAGTTTCCTTTATTGTAGGGACTTACATAGGTGACTGCGAGGGTAGACCATGGTACCTAGGATAGACATCAGGCCACACTTTGTAGAGTATACCCAGAGGCTTCTTTTGTATTCGAGTTGCACTTGCACCGGTAAGTTTCTCTAGTGTTGGTTGTTGTAACTGTTCTTCCAACTAGTTTAGTGATTGCTTGTTTTATCTCGTAGGGACTTTTTCTAGTGTGTATTGGTGTTTGAACGAATAGAAATCCCTAGTGTGTATTTGATCTTCTCACACAGTGGAGGATCATGAGCTCCACTAGTCATGAAGGCTTCTTGGCCTGCCACCGGTTACACCGGAGCCACCCCTGCCACTGCTAAGGCAAAAGCTACACCAACAAGGGTCTTTCGAAGCGACTGGGCCACCGAAAACTGTGTCCGACCAACATCCATATAAACCAATCATTTTAGAACTTGGAGAGGAAGCTCTTGGTCCATCCGAAAATCTGACCACTGATCTTTCGGTGCCCTTCATCGTACAGACTTATTCTTACGAGCGCCAGATAGTATCACACGCAGCAATGGAAACAAATGTTTCCACTTCTTCTAGGAATTCTCCTATTCCCACTACGACTGTCACCACAAGGGGTTTTCCACTCCCTAACCCACCATCATCGGTCTGAGCCACCATGGTCTCGACTACCTCTACCTCGAGCAATGGTCTGATCCCATCTTTGGCGGCGGCCACTACTCCTTTCACACAGAGTGAGACAGGCCCTCTGTTCTCGTATGGGATGCCTAGCTCAGGTACAAGCCCTGTACTTTCTTACTCCACTTTACAAACTTTGGGTTTGGGGGCAAGGAGCTCTACCACTCCGTTGCAAGGATCCATGGGGGCCCTCCAGCTTCCTTTAACTCTTTCCCTTACGGAGGAGGTCATATACCTCCTTCGTCCCCTTTTCTCGGTGGTGCTCACCAGCATTCTGCCAGAACAAACACACACCATAGTTTGATTGGACCAGGGAGTCAAGGAATACCTTCTCATAGCATGTCAGTAGGTTCGACACCATTTTATTTGTTTGGAGCATTTGGTAACAATGTTTTCTCTTCAGCTGCTTTCCCGACCAGGAGAAATCCTGGTTATGGACAACCAAATCCTGTGCAGGGTACTATTCCTGCATAGGGGGAAAAACCAGGAATTCCTTCCACACCAGGACCTTGGAATTCTTGGCAGGGATCAATTCCCTTGTCAGGAATGTCGATTGGAGGCAACCCCTTTCGCAACCAATGGAACCTCGGGCAAGGCACATGACCTATGCCCATGGGATCGGCATGGGGTAACCCTTCCCAATGTCCTTCAAATGCATCCCAAACATCTACGTCCTATTATGGAAATCAGTCGATGATGTCTCCACAAACACAGAATCCATACGTTGGTCATGGCCATGGTTTTTACCAAAACCCTGGCCAACAACCCAACTTTTCCTGGAAACCTAGTGCCAGTCAAACTCCAGGCCCTTTTTTCCATGGTTATCACCAACAACCCAAACTATCATTCCTGAGAACCTTGCATTTGTCAGACTTGACAAGGTTGTTGAATGACCCTATCTATCACGATCCGTGTTGGCCCCCTATGCCGACGAAGTTGCCTTCAGACATACCAAAGTTCAAAGCCAAGCCTAACGAAGATCCAAGAGATCATGTGACTACCTTTCACCTTTGGTTCTTGTCTAATTCATTGAAATCAGACTCCTTACAGTTGTGATTGTTTCAACGCACTCTCATTGGGAGTGCTGCGAAATGGTACATTGAGCTCGACCGCTCAAGATACTCTTCCTTCAGCGAATTGGCAATGGATTTCCTAAACCATTTCCAATTACCTATGAGATATGATGTCGACACATAATTGCTGGACAATTTTGAACGGACAAAAGCGTACCATATCTCTAATCACATATGAGAATGGAGATGCCGGAAGAGTTTGATTAAGGTGCCAGTCCCACCAGAATTCCTGCTTGAGTGGTTCCTTAATTATTTGGTCCCACAATTATCCAAAGACGTCGCAACGTCGAGAGTGTTTTCTGAAGAAGATACAATCATGAGAGCTCAACAACTTGAGCTAATTTATTCTCAGTCTGGTCTACTATACAAAATCTTGCTAGATGCTCCACGATCAATACTTGATAAAAATAGATAGAGAGTTGGACCATATGCCGATGGTATTGTTGGTTCAGCAAAAACAAATCCTGTCGAACAACTGATAAAAAAATTGCAACAATTGTCTATACAGCACACAATGGCTAGCCAGACTACTGTTTCAGCTACTCCCCCTACCCAAATGTTGGATGTACACAGTGTGCAATCGACAAATCCAAAGGCCCCCCAGTAGCCTGATGGAAATAAGAAACAACATAAGAAGGGTAAGGGGGACGAGAAACCCACTAATAATGTTGGTGGGGGCAACACCGAAAAAAGGAAGTCGAAGTATCTGTGGAACCTGTGCGTGGAAGACCACCCGACTCACCAGTGCCCTTGGCTTGCATAGGCCCAAAAGTTATTGTCACAGCAGCAACCTACTGTGTTAATGAACCCATTTCAACATGGGAAAAATCTAACCCAAGTCTCTACAAGCACGGAAGGGGGAAGTCAAGGACCCCCTCCGTCTTCGAGCAATCCAACATCCGCGAATGTTTATATGATGAAAGGTGATGCCTATATATCGACTAGAGAACATGACTACAGCAAGCCAAGCACCTCTGAGAAAGGTAAAGAAGCTAAAATCCCATCTCTTTTTCTCCATATCGAGAAGACATTGGGAAAAACCATGACACACATCCCAAAAGGGGCGTTCAAGAAAGATTCTCATAACCCAAACACAAGGGTTTCCCAGAACTACTCTATGGTGGAGGATTTGTCTCAAACCCCTTGTGCAATGTCTTCTTTGGAGGTCCTCCAGAGTTGCCCTTCCCAGAGAAAGGCTCTGTTAGTTGCTTTAGGATCCTTTGAGACTTGTAATCCGGGTACGATCATGCTTGATACAACTGACTTAAAACCTCATCTCCCTTACCACGTAGCCTTCCATATAGTAGTGGCTTACACCACGAAAAGTTTTACTTGGAACATTTTCCACACAGTGGTTGATGAGGGTGCCCCAACATGTGTAATGTCTTTGGCATGTTGGAAGGCCATTGGCCAGCCCGCTTTGTCTCTATCACCTATTCTTCTCATCGCTTTCGAAGGTCATTCATTCCAACCACATGGCATCATCCCCTCTTTTCCCATGCAGTTAGGAGGAAAAATCATGTGTTTCGAGGTTGAAGTGGTCGATGCATTGCTCGACTACAATCTCTTGGTAGGAAGGAGTTGGACCTATGCAATGCAAGAAGTGGTCGCTACAGTTTTTCGGGTCTTGTTGTCTCCACACGAGGGCTGGATCATGACCATTGATCATTTGTCTTTCTCCTGTCTCGACCCTTCATTGGGGGCATCCGCGGTCTCGATGATTGATAATCCTCAACCCGATGTCATCAACATAGGGGTTGGTTTGTGCCCACCTTTGATGGGTACTTTCAGTTACCCACCTCCTCAAGGCAATGTTAAGTTCATATCAGACCACCATAAGGTTGAGATTTTCCAAGTTTCGTCATTTCACATGACTTACTTCAATGATCCTTGGATTCTTCCTTCACCATCAGCCACAATGGAAGGGACATGGCACCATGGTATGTCCATTCCCTTGTCCGCCGTAGAAGTGGCGTACTCTTTAGTCCAGCAAGCTTTTTTCGACCCCGATATGACTTTTGCACAAGAGTTAGATCCAATTCTGGAGCCTATTTGGGCTCAAGGTTCCCTCACTGATACAGATTCTTTGGACTTAGTCTTTCCCTCAGACGAAGTAATCATTGATGCAATGACTAGTCCCGACAAACCCTGGGATGATCTCCATCATAGATCTTACTTCCTCCCAGAATTAAGCAGAATTGAAGCAGGGGAATTCACTTCGACTATGATTGGAGATAGGTCTTGTCCTATCAATCCCTTGGATATGCATGCGGTTTATGCCGAGGGTAATATGGAAACCATTGTTGAAACTATACCTATTAATATCTCCAAAACCCCTGGCATCGTGGAGAATGTTTTCGTCGGAGCTGACTGTTCCACCGAAGAGATTCAAATCTACATGGATTTATTTAAGTAATTTTTCAACATGTTTTCTTGGTCTTACGAGGAAATGCCAGGCATCGATCCAAAAATTGTTGAACATGAAATCATGACTTATCCTGACGCTAAGCCGGTCCGGCAGAAGCTTTGTCCAGTTAATCCTAAGAAATTAGTATCTATTAAGGTTGAAGTAGAGAAACTTCTCAAAGCAGGTTTTATCTACCGCATCCAATTGACCCAGTGGGTGTCAAATCCTATGCCAGTTGCCAAAAAGTAGTGTACGATTCATGTATGTACGGACTTATGTGATTTGAAAAAATCCTGTCCAAAAGATAATTACCCTACATCATTTATTGACCATATAGTCGATGAATGCATAGGTTGTGAGGCCTTTTCTTTCATGGATGTTTTTTTAGGATATAATCAAATACAAATCAAACCTGAAGACCAACACAAAACAACTTTCATTTCTCCATGGGGTACATTCGCGTATCGTAAGATGCCTTTTGGTCTGAAAAATGATGGAACTACCTTTCAGCAGGCGATGTCTTTTTCTTTCCATGATCTCCAACATATCATCGAGGCCTACCTAAATGATTTAGCATCACGATCTCATAAGAGAACTGATCATCCCACACACCTTCGACTTATCTTTGAGCGATGTCGCTACTTCTGGATTCGCTTGAATCCTAACAAGTGCATTTTTTGCGTAACATCAGGTCATCTGTTAGGTTTTATAGTTTCAACAATAGGGATCATGGTCGATCCTCTCAAAGTTGAGGCAATAGTTCAATTTCCTCCACCGCGCACAATCCTTCAGCTTAAGAGCTTACAGGGTAAACTGAACTTCTTATGGCGTTTCATCGCAAACTATGTCGAGATCACAAAGGGCTTTATGTGTTTACTGAAGAAGGACATTCCTTTTCATTGGGATGAAGTTTCCCAATGTTCTTTCACAGCGTTGAAACGTGCCCTCACGACTGCCCCTCTACTCTGGCCACCCAATTATAATAAATATTTCTTATTGTATTTGGTCGTGGCAAAGTCAACCATCGGTATGGTCTTGGTTCAAGAAGATGATTTACTTTTCGATAATGTGATTTACTACCTGATCCGAGGCCTGGTTGGACCGAAACTCAATTATTCCCACATTGAAAAACTTGTGTTGGAAGCAGTCCATGCTATCCAACGGTTTCGTCATTATATCTTGTTTCGCAAGACCATTGTCATTGTCATTGTGAATCCATTTCAATATGTGTTGACACGACATGTAATCGGTGGAAATATCAGTAGATGGATAGTTTTCCTCCAGGAATTTGACTTATATTTTGTCTCGGCAAAATCCAAAAAGTCATTGGTCTTTGCAAAACTCATCTCAGAACTTTCGGTCGAGTCAGGTGATGTTATGCCCAAAGAGTCACTGATAAAAGGGGACATGTTTTTTATTGTGTCTTCAGACCCCTGGTATGGATATATACTTGTCTATCTCCAGAATTTGAAGTGCCCTGCTGCTACTTCTCATGATGAGCATCATCGTATACGCCATTAGGCCAAGTACTATCTCATACTCAAGGACACTTTGTATCATCGAGGTGTAGATTGAATCCTTCGTCAGTGCCTCACTCATGAGGAAGTGGAGATCGTGCTTAACGATTTCCATACTAGAGCATGTGGTGGTCATTTGACTGGTTTGACAACGACCCAAAATATTTTACGAGTTGGTTACTTATGGCTGACATTAATCAAAGATTTATCGAATCAGACAAGAAGTGCCACCCGTGTCAGATATTCTCTCGGAAGATGAGGGCACACCCCGCTCCCATGTTTCTCGTTATCACTATTGGTCCCTTCACCAAGTGGAGGATTGATTACACTACATGCAACCCTCCTTCAGCAAGGGGGCACCATTATATCATTGTAGCTATAGAATACTTCACGAAGTGGGTCGAAGCTATGCCAACGTTCAAAGATGATGGAGAGACGACAACTCTCTTTTTGTTCAACCAGATAATAGCAAGGTTCGGTGTCCTGAGAGAGATTGTCACTAACCATGGCAATCACTTTCAGAACCAAATGATGATCGAGTTAACATCAAAACTTGGGTTGCGGAAAGAACATTTTTCACCCTATTACCCATAATCGAATGGTTAGGTGGAATCTATCAATAAATCTCTTAAGACCATCCTACAACGAACGATCACTTCAGCCAAGTCAAATTGGCATTTGATGTTATACTTGGCATTATGGGCTTACCAAATGTATGTTAAGACTGCAACCGGTTTCTCACCTTTTCAACTCATTTATGGGTTGGAAGCAATCTTTCCTATAGAGTGCCATATCCCATCTCTAAAGTTGGCAGTACAGTTATTGTCAGACACTTCACCGCTTGAAGAGAATTTATTATACCTCGAGCAGCTCAATGAGCAGCGTCGTGATGCGGCCTTGGCCAATGAAGCTCACAAGAAGAAATTCAAGTGTTAGTATGATTGTTCCATCCGTCCTCAGATTTTATCTGAAGGCGACCTTGTCCTAGTCTATGACCAAGATAAGGACCCCCTGGGGGTAGGAAAATTCAAACCCATGTGGTTCGAACCTTTCATCGTAAAAGAGGTTCTAAAAAAGGCGCTTATCATCTGGTAGACTTTGAGGGAAATTCTTTGGCAGAGCCTAGAAATGGGCTCTACCTCAAGAAGTATTACTCATAGGTAGATCACCTTGGGTAACTTTTGTAACATATGTATAATTCATGTACATTGTTTTAGCTTTTTATTTTTGTCTTTTTGGTTTTGTGGACGTGTTGTTTTTCATGTCATCATTTTCACTATGGTAGATATCAAGTGAATCATAGGTGTTCATTGGGTTTGTGGACTGCGCTAGATGACACACTCAGAGGCTTGCTTCCATGGCTTGGGTAATTTTCACACCTCAAGGCCAGCTGCTATCTTCAGGAGGTATTTCTTTAGGTGATACCACAAATAATGTTGTTGAATACAGTGCAGTGGTAGATTTTCTTCGTGATGCTTTGTCACAGGGTATCTCTCACTTCCGAGTTTATTTAGACGCCTAGTTGGTTGTGTCTCAGTTAAATGGAGTTTACCGCGTTTATGATCCTACTTTACACTGACGGTTCCTTAAGATATGTCTCTTAGAATGAAGCTTTGATTACATTACGTATATCCATGTTCCTAGGAGATTGAATCAAGTTACAGATGCCCTAGATAATCATGTATTAGATTGGCATATTGCACACATGTAAAGAAAAGTACACATACACACATGTAAATACATTTGTAAAATAGATGTAGTCCATAAATGCATGAAAAGACATAAAAATCAATATATAATGTCAAACATATCAAAGTACATGGGTGGACGCAAGCGCCTCAAAAATACGTCCAGTAAAACGTCACGGGGCTTATTCCCTCAAAAATATACAAGTAGTTCCCTCGGCATGTAAGAAGTCCAACCTAACTAAGGACGGGGCCTGTGAGCCCTATTATAATGGTCAACGGCATTTTCCAAATGCCAAAAAATCCAGACCCACGTCCGTGGTGCCCCCACTACATGAGGCTACATAGATGGCGGCAGATCCTCAATCTCCGCCATGGGGACTGTGTGAGTGAGCGAGGTGAATTTTTTCTCTACTCGTCTCAAAAATCACTCAGCCTCACTGTCTAGAGGTTCTCCTACTATTTCTGGTCCATCGACTACAGCTGGTGCGTCCTCTGGTTGAGGACGTCGCCTGTTCCTTGTAAATTTCGTTGGTCGTACCGGCCCCACGTCTACACATAACAGACACATATCTCCCAGGTACTCTGGTATATATATAAAAAAAATGATATATATGTAACAAAAAAAAAAAAAATCTTACCCATCTCCCCTCGCTCCTCGCTGGGAGGTACTTGTATCTCAGGATCTCTAGAGAATTCAATCCCAACATAGGGGTAATCCTCTATGACCGAAATCTTCCGCGTCCACCAAGCAAAAAACTTGTCTCCAAAAGCCTCCATAGTCCCCCCCCCCCACCTGTCGTGGAAAAAGCGTCGCCCATCTACATAATGCGGGGTGAGAGGTCTAGTGCCCTTGTATCACCTCTCTAGGACTGAAACTAGGCACTCTCGAAGAAGAAGAAAGCACAAAGAATCGTCCCAAACCCAAAGTTCCTATGATTCCGCAGTCATCACTCTATTAATTGCCTCTTCATACAATCTAGTAATGTGCTACTCCATTAAAAAATCTGTGCATTTAAGCACTGAACTGCACAATTCATGTGCGCACGGGAATCTTGATGCAAAGATGCAGACCCAATAATTCGCCCAATGAGCAACACTATCACTTTCAGTGACAAGTTTGAAATCTTTCTTATTGGAACCTGCGAGCTCATTTTGTTTGTGTTGGCCTCACAATGGAGTATGATCAAATCCTATATGTTGTGAGGCCCGGAGGGGAAAGTAAGGAAATTGACTGGTTCCCCTCTCCTCGAGAGGCCATTCAGAAAGTATATATCCTTTGTGGTTGGAGCCACCGACTGCCCCTCTAGCATAAAGGCCTCTGCATCGAGATGCCAATAATCAACCAAGGCATTCAATAGACGAGGTTGTGCTCGCATGAAAGGACAATGGAAAATTTTTAACAAACCACATTGCAACAATGCAGCAAGAGCACTAGGGCCATCTTCAACCAACACATCAATATCCTCATGCTCTCTTTCTCTCTAGTGAATGTACATCCTACAAATAGACAAAGTTCAGGAGGGTTAACTCTTGTTTTTTAATTTTTTACACTGAATGGAAGGTCCACACAGGCTGTAATGCTCACAGTAGCATGTACACGCAGGCAGTTCTTACCCTGCCCATGTGTACACTCGGGTTGTCATAAGACAGCTCACGTGTACGTAGGGCCAACCTTTTAAAGGTCAACAACCCTCCAAAAAATAAAATTAAATGCATAAAGAAAGAATTAAATTGCAAGAGAAGGTAGTATGTACTTACTTGGTCCAATCAGAAGCTCGTTCCGTCCACTGAAGCTCCTAGAATCAACTCTTTTAACGAAGGGGTTTTTTGGCTCCACAGTCAATTTCTCAATTCACAATGGTGATAATGAGCTGCCAGCTTCTATTTATAGACATTTTAGCCTCTTTTTGTCATTTTTTGGACCCTTTTGTCATTTTTTCTAAACTAAAAATCATTTAGTATGGTGCAGGAGTTTTCTTTGGATTGGTCCAATAAGTGTTACTCTGGGTATTTTGAAACTTTTTGGAGATTTGGGTCATTTTGAAGGTCCTTTGTTTAAAATCCATTTTTTCAATTCATTGCATTTAAGTCAGGATTCCACCTCCACTTTCTACATCTCGTTGTCTTTAACACTATGCCATAGGATCAATCCCACTGAGTTGCTACACGGAACCATCATTGTTTCTTTAGAAGTGTCATAATTTAGTGGTAGAGCCTACCGTAACATGGATGCCCTAGGTAGATCCTGGAAGCATTTTGGTGTCCATGCCATCACTCATGAATATAGGCTAGGGACTCCTTTTTTAGTTGTCCTTGATTACGAGTTTGAGCCTCATTTGCATATCACTCTTGACCTTACCCTCGGGACTCCCAAATCATAATGGGTCTTCTTTTCAGCCCTTTTCAGACCCTCTAAATATGAAAAGTTTATCGAGTGATATTGTTGATCTTCACGCTCGCTAAACTGAAATTTGAAGTCACGTCTGTCCAGTGGTAGTTTACCCCTTTTTCGGTCCGGATGGTCAACTGTACGAACAAAGGTACACTCTAGGAACCTTGGTTCTCTAGAAGAGTATTCTCAGGTATAATTTTAAACCTTTTTCGGGCCTAAGGGACTAAATTTACGAAAAAGGAACCCCCACGGAGTCCATAGTTAAGCTCTTTTCAGACTCCCTAAAATTGAAAAAATCATCGACTGACCTTATTCTTTCACACTCGTTAAAATGGTCCAGAAGAAAATTCCCGACGGATTCCACAGTTAAGATTTTTTCAGACTCCTTAAAAATGAAAAAAATGTCGAGTGATCTTGTCTTTATCACACTCACTAAAATGGTTTTGAATCGATGTCTTTTCGACACTAATTTACCCCCTTTTCGATCCGACTAGACTACCTTCGAAAAAGGTACCCCAGTGGAGTCTCCTTTTACATTTTTTCAGACTCTCTAAAAATGAAAAAATACCAATCTTACCTTCTCTGGGCTCGTTAAACTTACATTGAAGGACGTTATCATTGTGTCTTGTTAACCGCCTTTGCATTCCTGCGTCTTTGGCCTAATGCCAGCTCCATGTTGCTCTCAACTAAACCATCTGAAGCATGCCTTATAATGCAATCCTTGTAGCACTTTGCCTTTGTGTCTTGACACCTTTACCCCTAGAGGGATTTTTCCGAGTGTCCTTTATTTGAACATTAGTCTTGTCCTTGCACCTAGAACTAGTATGTTTGCAACACTCATTCCTCCTTTGTAACGTAGCATTCTTTTATTCTTTTTCCACAATTATTGAAAAATAAAAATAAAATCAAATATACCCCAAAAAGAGGAAGGGAAAAGTATTTTCTTTTTATTGGCAGCACAATGAGTCGCCCTTGGACAAAGCACATCCTTCTTTTTGTTTGTCAAGCTCTGGGATTTAATATGACCTTAGGAAGTTGTTCTCGCTACATCTAATTGTGTCCTCCTCCATTTGGTTATTCTTCCAAACATATGGAGAGTTTGTGTTGCCTCCTGCATCGTGAACTTACGTTAATGCCATGCTGCTTGAGTCTCATCATTTGTCGTGCTATTTTCCAAGGGAAGTTTTTACCAAGCCTTAGTCAACCCCTCTACAGTTTGTCTCTTGCCCTCATGCCCGGCCATCCCGAAAGTCCAATCAAGTCTTTGTTTGAAATCAATGAAGCTTTCAGTCTGATCATCAAGATCCTTTAGTCCATACCCGACGAGTCGTCGAAGACCTCTGGGTAGTGAATTCATACATTCATATTACACTCCTACCCATTTTTTGAAGATTTTGAAGTTGTTTCTCGAGCTCTGAAGACCTCATCTCTAGCCATCAGGCCTTATCAAATTCTAGAAGATGGATACTATAAATGTATATATTTTTTATTTCGAGATGTAGATCCGATGTGTATTGCTCGCGGCTACACTTTATATAGTTATATGACATGGATCTACAGTGTATTTTATTGGCAGCCATGATTTTATTTCATCCCAAGCATGGGTATGCCCGCCTCGGTGAGACAATTGTTATTTTACAAATGGGACCTCCCGAATTCTAGTCCCTAGGCTCACTGGTTTGGTACATTGGTGAAGATTGATAATATATTTCGGCCATCAGATGCTATTCTGACCTCACACATTAGAGGGCTTCTGTTATAACCCTAATTTGCACCAGGCATGCTTACCTAGCATTAGGCCATCTCATATTCCTTCTTTTCCAAGCCACTACTGAACAACTCTTCTTAAAAATGCCTTTTTTAAAAGGCACACATGCCCTGCTCCACTACAGCCCGCGTGTACATGCTAGCTGACCCACTATAGCCTGTGTGTACCTACAAAATCACAAAAAATGGAAAGTTGTTGACGGAACACACAGTTTTGGGTAAGTTAACTAAACCTTTCGGCCACTCATAGTCGGTCAATCGACCAAATACCTAGCCCTTTCTATCCTATAAAAGAAGGGGTAGGGGTCCCATTTGAAAGGAGGAAAATCATAGTAAAGAAACTCTACCTGAATTAGCATTCCCCTTGCATCAACATTTTGCAACTATTGTGTGAAGAGAAGAATATACAAAAGCAGTTGGAGCACAGTTGAAGAGGAGCCCAGGACTAGATTTGAGGAGCAGTAGTCGATCTAATCATTGTAAGGTATTCTTGTGAGATTAATAAAAGAAGTACTTTTCCTGTCTCGCCATATGAGGTTTTCATTGTTTAATATTGATTATATGATTGATTAAATCTCTAACCCTTTAGTTTATGGATCAAATGAATGTGGAGTTATTTGTTTGTCCTTTGTGAATGCAGGTTAGCATTGGGAGGAGAACTGTAGTCAAAGAGAAACCAAGCGTGGAAAGTATCGACATCAAACACGGAAGCTAACATACATAAACTCGATCTTTTTAACCTTGTATTTGCATATGAATAATGGGGCTTAGGTTTGGGATGATGGTAAGAAGTAGAAGACTTTAGTTCATTTATGCATGCATGATAAAACCCTTAATTCTAGTTCGTAGGTGGGATTTCCCACCCACAACACCAATAGAACCAACCTGCTGGGGGAAACCAGAATCAGGGGAACCAAAACTCCTAAGGGGGAAATAATAACAAACGCCAAGGGAAGAACAACAACAATATTCGGACAAACTTCCCTTGTGCCCTCTACGGTGAGTATGGCCATTATACTCACCATTGCCCCCAAATCGATGAATTTAAACAGATGAAGGAATCTGGAAATGGAACACATCCCCCAGCACAGCCTGCCCTCAGCAGGCCCCACAACAATATGTGCAACAACCACCCCCAACCGTGTTGCAAAACCCCATTCCACACCAAGGGGTGATGAGCACCAAACAAGAGATGCATCATGCCCCACCATAGATGAGACAGTATCCAAACTCGAGCAGTCCTGCAAATCGCAATTTCCTCCTCACTAGCGAGGAAGAAGTTCTTCTAAAAACCTGTAGTTGTCAATACAACACACCCCCTAACTCTGATCCCATTACCACAGAAGTAGTTCCAGCTACAACTGGACCACCTTTGATGATACCACATCCTAATACTGAAACTGTGACAACCTCCCATTTCGTTACGACAACAAGCCTCACATAACAAGTGTAAATTTTTTTTTGTGTGTATGTGTGTAGAAGGGTAATAAAGACTTTATACTCAACGTTACAACACGATGATGAACATGACGCATGCAACTCACACAACAACAACATAGCGACCTAACATAAATCACATCAAGCAACTGGAAGCAAAGTATGACACTCAACCGACGAAGAATAAGAAAGACTACCCGCCCCTCCTACCCTACAATGGTTAGGACCTCCAGGACACATAAGCAATGCTCAAGCCCAGGTTCCCATCGATTTTGACCATTTAAGGTCTCAGGGTTGGCGACTATTCTGAGGAACAAGGAGGTGTCTACATCCCACTAGCACAATCAAGACCAAAACTAAATATGCTAAGTCAACAACATCAACGAAGATCAATGCGTGATAGCGTTCTATGAATCAATCACACATCACATAAATTACTAGGTGCAAGAGAATTTGTTAAGGTCCTAACCCGCACATAGGTAGATTAATGTATTCGGATGTAATAAAGGTCAATATTAATAAGACCTTTCAATAAATTAGAATAAAGCGGATGTAATAAGACCTAATAGAAGCTTCTGCTTCTAGAAGGATCTTCCTCTAGATGCTTCTCTTAATAAACATATTTAGTATAAATAAGGGGCGAGGGTATGTGAACCCTAGCTTGGAGATTATTGTAACAGAGATTTGCTTGTCTAGAGGTTGCCCCCTCGAAGAGGCTAGTGAACATTGTTATATTATCAAAGTTTTGTTTCTGTTGCTATTTCGTATATCATTTCTGTGTATTGTGAAGATTATGCTGGATATTTTACTGTTATTCTATCATTACTAGCATTTCATTTATGTTCTGCATATTTTATATATATGGTATCTTGCAAGTAGTATCAGAGCACTTTCCTTGGCAGAAATTGTGGGTATTTTCTTTCAGGGTAGAGACGTATTCCGGTGTCTTTAAGCCATAGAGATCTGTCGTTATGCGCATAAACCCGCGGTTGAGGGATTCATACACGTAGGAAATACAAGTGGTTCTTAAGCGCACATATGTTGGCCACCCTTGTAACCCCTGTTGGTACCCCTTCGAATGGTAGCGCATTAGACAGCACCTATGTATGGATCGGCCTAGATTTCCTGAAGCCCTCTTTAGATAAACCTATCGGCCGCCGGACTGCTATAGTGTCACCGAGAACAGCACTCGGGAAGATACTCTCTAGTACCTGGGTAGCCGGGTAGTACGGCTAAGGGTATGGTCTATCCTCCTTAGTTAGTGCCCTGAGATATTGGTCTGAGTACTACTGTTGGACCCCACACGTATATCAGAGAGCTATAGCATAGGGCAAACCCTTGTCTGTAGAACCCTTGAATACCTAACCCTTGGGGAACATAAACAACAACATAAACAAATTAAACCAGTGAGATCTATTGACGCGCATCTATGTTGGCGTTGCTAAGTAAATACTCTCTGGTTCAAA
>ML778726.1:987740-1010935 GCA_009831015.1 Picea engelmannii | reverse complement strand
AAACAAGAACAATAACTTTTATGCCAAAGGTTTAACAATCAAATATATCCAAATGCGCAATCAGGGTAAGATAATGCTTAAGAACATAAGTTCGAGACGACCTTTAGCAGTCATGTGATAAACCAGTGATCAAGCGTCTTTCATCAAATCAACCAAAAATGATGACAATCTAAGCAACGAAAGAGGTGTTTTCACACTTGCAGTTGTGAAAACTAAAACGAAATTGAATTGTAATTGTCGCGAAAATGAGACGAATGTCTAGAAGCATAGTGCGACAATGATTTGTCATGATACCACAAGGGGTGTAGGCATCTTTTTGAGAGCAATCAAAAAAAATGGGTTGGCTGCCAACAGGGTGATACAAAGTACTAAAGTTAAGTTGGGTTCCCAAGGCCTCTTGGAAACTCGTCCAAAATTGTCTAGTAAACGCCGATCCTCGATCGGATATAATCCTCTTAGGCACGCCATGCAGCCTCACAATCTCACTTATGAAAACTCTAGCTATGTCAGGTGCCTGATACGTTGTATGCACAGGAATAAAGTGAGCACTCTTCATCAGAGTGTCTACTACTACAAAAATCGAGTCATGTCTCCTTGCCATCAGTGGCAATCCAATAATAAACTCCATCGAAATAACCTCCCATTTCAATTCTGAAATAGTGTGTGGTTGTAGTAGTCCTGCTCTAGCCACATAGTTGACTATGTCTGCCTTCATTGCCTTCCAGAAGAATAAGGTTTTAAGGTCTGCCCTCATCTTCGTGACTCCCGAGTGAGCCATGTAAACTACTCTATGAGCCTCGCTCATGATCAACATCCTCAACTCGTCATTTGGCGGGACGTAGATCTAATTTTTAAACCTCAATAATCCATCACTATCAAACAAAAATCCATCAAATCGTAGTACCATCATAGTGTTTTGTCCGATAAAACCCTCGACCTCTTTGTACCAGTCATCAGCACATTGTAAAGTTAGAATATTTTCACGTAGATTTGTTTGAAGTGGAAGCACCGAAAAGATGCATGGTCTCCGACTCAATGCATCTGCCACCCAGTTCATTGTTCCTTTTATGTAGGTAATCTCAAAGTCGTACTCGCTAAGCAATTGCGACCAACACCGTTGTCGCATGTTCAGGTCGCTTTGCATAAAGATGTGTTGTAGTCCACAGTGGTCAATCTTTAGTTCAAATTTTCGTCCAACGAGGTAGTGTCTCCAAACTTTCAAGGCATATATGATGGCCAACAACTCCAAATCATGCATTGCGTAGTTCTCCTCATGCCTTCTAAGTTTCCTCAAAATGTAAGCGATCACTCATTCGTCTGCATTAAGACTCCGCCTAAGCCTTCCTTGGATGCATCAGTGCATACCAAGAATTCTGCATCCATGTCAGGGACCTTTAGTATCAATGTTGTTGTCAACAACTCCTTGAGCCTCCGAAATGCTTCCGCGCATTTCTCAATCCAAACAAACTTCTTGTTTTTCTTCTACAATTCCATGATCGGATTTGCTATCTTTGAAAACCCCTCAACGAACCGTCGATAGTATCCTACTAAACCCATGAAGCTACACACTTTTGGGACATTCATCGGCCCAGGGAATTCCATAATAGCCTCGAACTTAGTTGGATCCACAGCGATGCCTTCGCCGGAGATGACATTCCCTAAGTAGTGAATCCTTTATTGGTAAAAAGAGCATTTGAACAACTTCCCATATAATTTGTTCTCTCACAGACACTATAGTACCAAGTGCAAGTTCTCATCATGCTCCTTTGTTGTCTGAGAGTAAATCAAAATATCGTCAACGAATACATGGACGAACTTTTCCAAGTACTCGTGGAACACCTCATTCATCAAACTCATAAATACCCCTGGGGCGTTTGTCAGTCCAAATGGTAAAATAGTAAACTCGTAATGCCCAAACCTCGTCTTAAAAGAGGTCTTAGGGATGTCATCTTCCTTAATCCGTAATTGGCAGTATCTTGATCACAAGTTGATCTTTGAGAACATCGTTGCGCCCTTCATTTGATAGAACAGATCATCAATTATTGGCAATGGATATTGATTCTTGATCGTGGCCTTGTTCAATTGATGGTAGTCAATGCAGAGCCTCCACGACCCATCCTTCTTTCGTATGAAAATAACAGGTGCACCCCATGGTGACACACTAGGACGTATCAGTCCCAGGTCCAGCAACTCCTTCAGTTTCATTTTCAACTCTTGTAACTCCGGGGTCGACATCCGATAAGGAGTTCTTGCTATTAGTTCAGTCCCTGGTTTGAGGTCTATGGTAAAATCCAATTCCCTCTCTGGTGGCATCCCAGGTAACTCTTCCGGAAATACATCCGCAAACTCTCTCACCACCAGAAGGTGTTCTATACATTCCGCTACTCCCTTCTCGTTTAACGCAAGGATCGCATAAAGCTTTCACCCCTTGCGCATGCTCTTCCATAGCTGTAAGGAAGAGATAAACCTTAGGGAAACTCCCTGGTTCTGTCCTACAATCACACGTCTATGTTCCTCATCATCGACCAAGTTCAACTATTTAATCTTACAGTTGAGTATCGCCTCATGTGATTCCAACCAGTCCATATCAATCACGACATCATAAGATCCTAAGATCATGACGTATAGGTTGGCCCTAGTGGAAAACTCTCCCAGGTTAAGGATACATCCCGTAACCTTTCCTCCAACCTTTTGTTTGGCTCTCGAAACCATCTCTATGAAGCTAAACTCATTTTGTTCAACTTCCTTTACCTTAATTCTTTTTAGCGCTGCACTAGAAATGAAACACTTAGTAGCACCAGGATCTATCAAAATACTAAGGGTCTAGTCAGCGACGGTACCTATCGTCTTGAACACAGTCGACTGATGCTCTACCTGGTAGTTATTCATTGCTGCATGGATCCAATGGGCCTTGCCCATATCTCCCACAGTAGTGGTTCCAGCTGATCTGGACACTCTAGTCCTCTCCACAAGGTAGTCGCATTGGTAGTGTGGCTCCCCACACGTCCAACACCCCATCTTTGGCCCAGTAGTTCTGGTACCCGAAGTAGAAGATGACGGCCCACCAGCCTGGAATCCTGGTTTGTTCTACTGAACAGGCCTAAACTACTGTTGCTACGGTCGACACTGCTACTGATGTTGTGGTCCTCGATAAGGTGTCTGTTGTTGAGGCGTCAGTCGTCGAGGTGTAGTGAAAGTGGATCCCCTCTAGAAGCCACGATATCCCGACGTATGTCTGGCTGGTGTATGATGTTGTTGTGCTCCAGATGAAACCTTCCCTACTGGTCTTGCTGGAGTCCTGGTCTGACCCCTGCTGATAATCTCCTCCTCTGCTATGAGGGCCTTCTGGACGGCATAATGCAAGGTTTGAGGCATCAAAATCCTAACCTTTGCACGTAGGTTGTCGTTAAGGCTGAACACAAAATTGTTGACCTTAAGTTTCTCTATGTTAATATGCAGAGCATACCGGAGCAGCTCCATAAAAAGGGCCTCGTACTTGGGCACCGTACGACCACCCTATCATAAGGCATTGAACTCATTGAGTTGATGCTCAATGAATTCCTCTGTCGGAATTGTTCCTCGAACAGTTCCCATGACACGTCTTCGATGGCCATGTTCAACTGTGGTAGGAGATTCTTCCACCATAGAAGAGCACTCCCCTTCAGTTGAAATATCGCCATGCGAACCTTCATGTTGGAGGTATAATCGCGAAGTGAAAAGCACATCGCAATATTCTCCAACCATGCCTCAGCGGCTGTGCCGTTCGGGGCACCAAAGAACTCAGGAAATTTGACCTTCTTGAGTTCATGGGGAATGCTACAAGTACCAACCGGAGCACGCAAAAGAACCTCAGCAGGTGTCGATGCCCTGGCCTCATCTCTATCCAAATGGTCAATCAGTGCCTCAGACATGCGTTGAAAATATCTCATCATTCTGACCACATCACCAACTGTTATATGCTTCTGTCTGACAACCTGCTCGTCTCCCTAGGGGTTAGACCCCTCAGGCATGGATGTTACTGGAGGCGTTGCGCCTCCACCCCTAGCACCCTTTCGCCTACCTCCACAGTGTCCTCTAACCATGATTACTTGCACACACACAAGTCAACTCAATTAGCAACAGTATAATCAAATCATATCAACGAAATTCATAGCGATCCCAAGTCACGGGTTGAACCGGCTCTGATACCATATGTGACAACCTCCCATTTCGTTACGACAACAAGCCTCACATAACAAGTGCAAAAACATTTTGTGTGTGCATGTGTAGAAGGGTAATAAAGACTTTATACTCAACATTGCAACACGACAACGAACATGACGCATGCAACTCATGTGACAACAACATAGCAACCTAACATAAAGCACATCAAGTAACTGGAAGCAATGTACGAAACTCAACCGATGAAGAATAAGAAATACTACCCGCCTGTCCTACCCTGCAATGGTTAGGACCTCTAGGACACATAAGCAACACTCAAGCCCAGGTTCCCATCTATTTTGACCATTTAAGGTCTCAGGGCTGGCGACTGTTCTGAGGAACAAGGAGGTGTCTACATCCCACTAGCACAATCAAGACAAAAACTAAATATGTTAAGTTAAAAACATCAATGAAGATCAATGAGTGATAGTGTTCTATGAATCAATCACACATCACATAAATTCCTAGGTGCAAGATAATTTGATTACTAGATCCATCATAAAATTACATAAGTTCGTGCACAATGTAATCAACTTTATTTTATTTTCAAGGTGCAATAGCAGACATCTACTTTACTTCATGGCATGGGATTAATCCATCGTTAAATTCAACTATAATTAACATTTTAGTGGTGGATGAAGTAACTACACCCATGACAGTCCATACATATCATGGTGCAAAATAAATATCAAATAATTCATGGAGCAAGGTAATCAAATTAATTATTACATAATTAGTCTCACGTCCTAAAATTTCACGGTGCATAAATTCTATTATAAACATACAATTCGATCATACGTCAGCATCTCTTAATGGCACAAAAGTAACCCACTTGGTTTTAAAAGCGCTTAAGAGAACAATTACATAATCAACCATGCTTTTCTTTTATTCATGACGCAATACAACTATCAAATTAATTCAAGGTGCAACAAATTAAGAGCTACATAACCATGACTCCATCAATTATCCATTCAAACTTTAATCATTATACATTCCAATTGGGCAATTCAAATTTTATCCAAATCTCAATCTACTAACCATTAACATTAATTGAAACATTAACTAAAATAAAGTAGCTTGCTACTATTAAACACTAACTAGAATAAAGTAGATTGTTATTATGAAGCATCAACTAAAATAAAGTAGATTTCTCTTATTAAATAAAGTAGATTGCTATTGCTATTATTGCTAGTATTGAATAAATCCCAACCTGTCATCTAATTTGAAATTAATCCAATCTCAAATACTAAAAACATAAATAATTCTTCCCTACTTTCTTTTTAAAAATACAACCCATTAAAACTCTATAAAGAAATGAAGTATCTTGAGATTAATAATTTATTATATAAAAATCATCTAACAAGGATTACACGAACAACTTACATGATCTCAAGAGGTACTTTAGCTTAGTGCCTGTTATAAACAAATTAGAGAACTTACTTTCCACGTGTGCAATAAAATAATGTGTTGTTTTAAAACAATCAAACTTTAAAAAGGAAATTATAATCACACTGCCAATCCTCACGTTCTCAGTTTAATGTGTGGTTTAACAATTTAAAACTATTATAGGCAATAAGTCACTCAAAAGGAAATTGTATAGGTGTAGGGTTTTCTGTCCAAGTTTAACAAGACACACAGGTGGGTACACGGTTGTCTAGAGGTTTGAGGTACAAAATAAATTGCAGTGGAGAGTAGCATGGCCGCCAGGATATCATCAGTATTTAATAAAATGAAATCATCGATGTCAAGCAACAAAAAGTCGCTTGGGTAATAGACAATGTTTTCTTTGGAAAAAATCAAGTCTTCAAAGGGTATATTTGCCAAGGTGACAAGATAATAGCACAACAGTATTCTCAAGCAAACTTGCAGCCCATCTCAGCCTAACACATTGCCACACCCAACGAAAACGCAGGCAGGTGAAGGAGGCAAGGGCTCACATAGACCGGCCACACAATGAAAGGGGAAAAATCACCCTCAAACGATTCTATCTCAGAGAGTAAAAGTACAACCGTAGCCTGTCTATGGCTTCAACATTGCATCGACGGGCCATTCAACAATAAAGAAAAACATCCTGGTAGTGATTTTATCGAAGGAGAAAAATTAAGGGCGTTTTCAACTAATGGTTAACTCGCAGACCAGCAATCAGTTCATAACAGCCATTATTAAAACGCCCAACATTGAGGGAGTAATGTAAGAGTCAAAAAGGTAAATGTAAATGCCCACAAAAATTTGCCCAGGTATGAAATCGCCCCAAGAATTAACACAGGTATAAAATCGCCCAAAAATTTTGCCCAAGTATGAAATCGCCCCAAGCATTAACACAGGTATAAAATCGCCCATAAAAAATTTCACCCAGGTATGAAATCGCCCCAATAATTAACACATCCATACCGGAAGACACAGCGAAGTATGCCAAGAAGTCACGGGGTCAAGTGAATAAACAATCAATCAATCACAGAGGATAATTTCCATCAATAAGAATAAACACTGAGTTAAGTGCAGAGAGGGATCATAACACAACTTTAGGTTCCCAACCATAGGTAAAAATGCAGAGTTACCTTCTGCTAGAAGACGCAAGATAGAAGTCAGCCAAGGAAAAAGTATAGTGGTAGATGGCTAAAAGGTTTTTCCTTCACTTCATCATCCTTGCACAAAAAAGCAGGGCGTTGAGATTCATAGGTCTTTTAACGCTAAGGCGACGATCGTAGATCAGGCTCCTGGCCGACTGCTCAGGCGAGGACTAGTGAGCTAGGGATGAAGTCTAAACAGCCACGAAGGTCACAATCAACACAACAAGGTGGTCACGACATGCGGGAAAACGAAGGCCATGGGAGTCAACAACCATCGAGCTAGGCTAAGAAAGTTCCAGTCATCATTTTTTTTTTTTTTTAAACATCAATTTACTTTTCCATTAAATAAGCAGATCCAAGCATAAGTCATAATACATTCTATCATACAACAATGAAGAGAGCGTGTCATTTCCTGATCGTGAATGACGTCTGTGCGCTCCATGCCACTCCAGCTCGCCGACTGTCGAGACTTCACCAGCACCTCCCAACCAACGCTAGGGGTACTCTTCTTCCCCCTTAGCCCCCCGGGCTGCAAAGGGTCCACACACTCCTGTGTAGAGATTTCGAATAGCTCCCAGCTCGCCTCACAAGGTTGAGCTACCACTCCTCACCAAGTTGTGTATCCCAACTCCCACAAGTTAAGTCAGTCAAGTAGATATTTCTGCAGCGTAACATTACGCAAACAGAAGAAGATCATTCATCCTTCTCCTTCCTTCATTATATAGAGTTTCAAACTTCCTTTCTTTCCTAAGATCTCATTTCATTAAAGTTTTAAAATAAATTCCTAAAAATTCATCTCTGTACAAGTGTCCCCCATCCCCTACATTCCTCCATAAAAAGTTTATTTAATTAATTAATTATCTTTATTTCCCTCACCCACCTAGAGTTACTCCTAGAATCACTCCTAGGTGTCCCCAAATTCTTTTACAGTTTTTAATGACCTTCCCCCTATTAAATTGCTAGTTCAGTTTAAATTAGAAAGCTCTTAAATGGTAGATACTTTTACTAAGTTTGTTTTTCCACTTTTTCCCTTAAGTTCCCTTTTTCCCTTTTTTAAGTTTACCTCTTTTCCTAGTTTCCTAAAATTTTAGATTCTCCTACTTTCCCATTTTTAATTAGAACTCAAAAAGGCAGGTGTGGAATTTAACCCTTTTTCCCTTTTATCTTTTAATTAGTATATTTTAAATTATCAAAAGATAAAATAATTAATTCCAACTGATTTTTTTTTTATGAATAATTTAAATTTCTAACTCCCTTCGTGTTACAAGATTTTACGAAGATCATAATTATTATTAAGTTGTTTTTATTTTAATTATTATTATTATTATTTTAAAGGTAGACTAGATTTTACCACTAGGGTAATTTAGACTTAGACCTTAAATTTTGTACTGGGCGACATTTAATTAGAGAAAATGTTTTAAAAATACTTAACTTGTGATTCATCTTAAGGCCATCTAGGTTCAGTCCTCTATCATCAACAACGCGATGTGCCCTTCAGGACGCACTAAGTGCTCCAAGGGTTCCACTCGCCTCATCTGTTCCCTTACACAACGTGCCCTTCAGGATGCACTACGTTCTCCAAGGGTGCCACTCGCCTCTTGATTGAATTGGTAGACATCAATAACCCTTGGAGTCAACACTCCGCCAGGTGAACTTGTGGGAGACTAAGGGCTTCTAAGTAATAAGGCCCCCGCCTTATTGCGCACCCCTTAGAATCACCGTGAGCGACTGTCGCAGTCTTCCCTCATGGCATCATGGGTCCTCTCGAACTAGGTAATCGTTAACCTATAGTTCGAGTCATGGCAGGAGTGCTAGTAGGCTATGGCAGGGTTGTTGTCCACACCTCTCCCTCAACATCTCTGGTAGTCGTGCGTGACCCCTTTACTCCACATGTGAGTCTGGTCGGCAAGCTATCGTTAGCCTGCATCATCAAAAAATCATTTCAAAATATATCCATATCATATCATCTAATCAGATGTGTTAATATCATAGTAAAAACAATCAAACCCCAATGGTACACTCCCTGACTCGATCCGGAGTCCAAGGGGTTCCATCGATGCCTCTGCATCCTCGAAGTCCAAAATCCTACACACTCAATAAAACTGAGTCAATAACACTTGTCTATGTCAAAGTGGTAAAACAACATGTCATCAACCCATAACACCTCATAATCAAAATAAAAAGTTTTAATAGCATAATAATCTGGATCACTTTCGAGCAAGTGTCCTCAAAGAATAAGTTCGCTCAGTGCGCCAGTGCGGGAGGTTACAGAAACACCCCTTCGTATTCCTCGCATCCCATTACAACGGAATGTCAACAAACATCTGGCTAGAGTGACACACAATTATAGTATGGTCGATGAATTGGCACAATATCCTGCTGCCATGTCAATTTTAGAAGTCCTTCAAGCCTATCATACTCAACGGAAGTCATTACTTTCCGCCCTAGGGGCAGTCCACCTTGCTGACACTTGGCTCATCACCTTTGATCTTGATAGTGGGGAACCTTGTCTCCCCACTCTGGTAGCTTTCCAAATACCGGTTAAAATACAGAACATCACAGTTCATCGATGCATCATTGATGAAGGTGCATCCACATGCATCATGTCCAACACCGTATGGAAAAAACTTAGCTCCCCCGATCTCATACCATCTGCCATCACTCTAAGATCTTATGATGGATGACCATCCTCTCCTGAAGGGATCTTTCAAAATGTCCCCGTTGAACTCGGGGGAAATACTATCCTCGTTGACATTGAATTTATCGACGCTTCACTCGATTGCAACATCTTTTTCGAATGTAGCTACATGTATGCTATGAACACTATGGCCTCTTCTATTTTTCGCACAATGATGTTCCCCCACAATGGGAAGATCATCACCATCGACCAAGTGTCACATTACAAGCCCAACCCTTCCTCCAACATTGATAACATCTTACGCTTTTCCACACTAATCCCGATGCCTACCCACTCATTGAGATGGGTCCCAAAATTTTAAAAGACCCATCCTTGCTAGGGACATACCATGGAGCACCTTCGCTCATACATCCCTCAGCACAATTTTGTGTCATCTCATCCAATGGAACAAAAATTGGAGATACCCTTCCTCCCATAGAGGCTTCCTTACTATTTGACATCCCACTCATTGCAGCGCTCCTTCCTCAAGAATCCCCTGAAAACTCTTCAGTTCCACCTATTCCCGATTTCACCCTCCCCCAGGACCACATCCCGGTTTGGGAGACAATCCCCCAAGCCATTACTGAAATCCCCTTCTTTTACCCCCTGTTAGCACTAAAATTCACACTTTGACTACTAAAGTGTAATCTCAGCACCCATCATAATGTAAAATATAATTTTGGTTTTGAATAGGTGGATCAACAAGATGGATAAATAAAGAGAAAGGGTTGCAAACTGTATATCAGTAGGCTACACTAATGGGCAATGGAGTCACAAACATCCTACTCATCGAAGGCACAAAAGCTACTCAACAGAAAACAAGATTATATGTTGATAAGTGGAAGAATGAAGAAGGAAAACATAAGGTAGAATGTTCACTAAACAAATATCCTCTCAATTTAATGAATCAAAAAATACTTGAATATAAACAATGATTGATGGGCAAAATACAGCAGATCCTCTGCTACTTAGGGATCCATAAATCATTGACAGCCTTTGATCCTCAAATCTGTAATATATTCAAATAAGAAGAAATATAAACATAAGAGTTACAATCTGAAATCACAGCTCTCATGAGTCTCCAATAGCAGTAATGCTTACAATCATAAAATCTCCACAGGCTTACAAATGAACATACACAAAAAAATTGCCTACTTCTACTCTCTCTAGCCTCTCTTGGCTCATCCCCCTTTCTCCAAGAGATATTTCCTTCTTTAAATAAACAATAGCATCCAAATGAACTAAGGAGGTCGAATCCCATCTCCTCCATTGGATTCTGAGCCTTGGAGATAGGTGGCAACAATAAAAGAGACAAAAATCCAACAAACTGCTAATTTTTCAGGAATTTGTTGCAAGTCATTAATAAAATGTCTCCACCTCATTGCATGAGGCCTTTGCTAGAGATAAATATTAGGTGTAGGTGTCCCTTGACATATACCTAATCCTTGAGAAGTCATTCTAACCCTCCTTGACATGTGGCAACCTCCCAACAAGGCGAATATCAAAACTGTGACCGCTACAGGAAATTAGGCAATGCCACTGTGCAGAGTACACAACGCCATTGTGCAGAGTACGCAGCGCCACTGTTTAGAGTACACAGTGCCATTGTGCAAAGTACACAGCGCCACTGTGCAGAGTATGCAGTGCCACTTCTATATCCAATATCTCTCAAACCAAAACACATTTTGAAAAAACTAAGAGAGGTTTTTGTTATTCGAAATGTTATGAAAAAAAACCTCCTTCGGTTTTCAAAAATACATTCTCAACTGCTCATAACCCAAGTTTTAAATTAGTGACTCAAAACTGGAAAAATAACTCTGCACAATTTAGCCTCTGCCAGAATATAATGCAGTGCCTGTAGGTAGAATTCGACTGTGTGTCTACATGAAATTCGGTAGCATAAATCTGTGGGTGATTTTGATGCTTAAACTTGGAGATTAGGAATAACTCAACATAATTTCAATTTTCCCCAAAATAAATAAAATATCCCATAACAATTGTATTCATTTGCCAAAATGAAAAATGAAATGCAGATTATGTTCTCTGTGAAATATTAGGTAGCGCCACTTATGCAACGCAGAGGTATAAACCAATATTGTGCTGAGATAGTGCAGAGAAGCTCTCAAGCATCGATGCCTCCTTTTCCCAACTGAAGCGCACTGTTGTTGGTGCTTTTGTTGCTTGCATTGTTTTCGTTCGGTGCTTGGTTCGTGGGATTCCAATTTTTCCATATGGTGGGAAAATTTCATTTTTTTCACTACATCCCAACGATGCCTCCTTGACGATAAAATATCTGGGTAAATTCTTTATTTCTTTGTCTGTTGTCTTTTTAGCGGATTAAATTTTGAAATTGAGTTAAATTTGTATTGTTAAAAAAAAAAAAAAATTATGTGCGGTGCATTCAAGCCATTCAGCTCACACCCCGAGTGGTGCGCCCTGTAAATTTTATAGGGCACACCGATAATGTATAGTTTTTTTCAACAATGCGTCATATTATAGAATGCACTGGAGCGTCCAAAGTAACAGACGCACCATCCAAAATACATAGTTACCACTGGACAATGTGTTGTTTGTATGTATGCATCGGTGCATTCATAAAACTATACACATCGTTGAATGGAAGCTATTTATTTTCATATGTGTGTGACGAATAAATGCACCGATGCGTTGTTGATAATGAATGCACTAGTGGATTTATTTTGAATGCATCGGTGTAAATAAATAGTTTATTTTCAATGGTGTTTTGGTTATAGGGAACGCACCGGTGCATTCAAAAAAATATACGAATCATTTAAAATAGAATATTTACACCTGAAGGGTGCATCCCTTATATGTACGCACCGGTGTGTCCATAAAACTATATGCATCGGTAAATGGAAATTATTTATTTTCACATGTGTGTTCTAAATAAACGCACCAGTGCGTTTTTTATAACTAATGCACCGATGATTTTATTATGAATGCACCGACAAAATTAAATAGTTTCCATTCTATGGTGCGTTGGTTATATGGAATGCACCGGCCCATTCATAATACTATACACACCATTTAAAATAGATAGTTGTTCGAGTGGTGTGTCATTTATATGTAACGCACCAATGCGTACATAATAATAGATGCACCATGGAAAATAAAGTGTTATAACAGTGCATTCGTGATATATAACGCACTGGTGTGTACACAATGAGGCGCACTGGTGCTTTGATAATTACTATGCACTGGCTAAAATAAATTTCACTTTGCATGCATTGCATAAGATATGTGTGCGCACTGTGGGCAATGCATTACTATTTTGCAGGCGCACGGAAGATTTTTCTTTTTGACAAAATTTATGTTTGCATATTTTGAAATAAATTTCTCATTTACTGAAAAAAAAAATTATGTTTTTATATATGATGCTTATGTAAATTATATGTTAATTATGCAGAGACGTTAGCGCATGGAGGAGAAACAACAGAGACTGAACTAGTACAATATGGTTTGGGAGTGGGAGGCCAGAGAGAGGGAGAGGGATTTGTACCCTCGACCTAGTATTGCAGCTACGCGGCTCCGCTTGAGGAATGTAGGCTTCTTCAAGTACTACAAGGAGGGTACATACCTGAAGGGGAATTTCTCCTTTCTTGCGCAGTTGATCCGTCGATGGGATTCCCATCAACAAGCATTCATAGTTGGTCCTCATTAGTGGTATCATCCCACTTAGGAGGATATTTATTTTATCATTGAGCTATAGGAGAGGGGAGGATTTTCCCCAGTTTCCTAATGTCCCAGTGGGTGTTGCAGCTGAAAGTAAGATTTCCTACTCTCATAGGTATATTACACGTGATATACCCTCTCCTGGTGATTTTCAAGTGTCTGGTGGACATATAAAAATCACTTTGTTTGGTGCAGAGGACATTAGGTGCCTCTCACTGTTATTGTCGACCATTTCACACTTTATTGGTGATGGTCATCGCAATAGTTGCGCGCTTTTATATTATGTGGATTCTTTGATACATATGCCACAAATTATTAGGTGGTTTGCCATTTTATTGAGGTAGTTTTGTATAGCACTCGATAGATCTCATGCTATGATAGATGGGAGGGAGAAATTACCATTTGCTTCAAATTTATTTTGTTTGTTTTTTGAGAGGTTTCCATAGACAAGACCTAGTTTTGTCTGTCAACCTCCTAGGCCAATGACTAAGTTGTGGATGCACATGTGGGGCCATATGATGCCCAAGAGGGGCATGCTCGATTTTCCAGATAGGATTTCTAGGGAGGCACTTGATCTATTATACAGTGAGGCATGTTGATGATTGCAACTATGTGAGACATTCTCCAGCTTAAAAACCTATGAGATGTGGATCATTGCATCCATGTGAGATATTCTCCAGCTTACAAACCTGAGAGAAATACCCTGAAGAGGCTGTGTGGTTATTATCTTAGACAGAGCTAGAACGTAGAGATGACCTCCTCCATCCAAATCATTGAGAAGAAATCCAGATGATTATCCTGTGGGAAAGGCGATTTGTTGAGTTAGACATGCATGTGGTTGAGCACAAGGTGAACATGTGAAATCCAAAAGTGTTGGGTGCATCATCATGAGAACAGAATTGAAGATGATGTATTATCCTCCTCTGAGAAGAAGAGTTGACAAGAAACTCCAGATGACTCTCTTGTGTAATGCAGTGGGAAAGAAGATCTGTTGAGTGGATGTGCATGTGGACGAGCACAGGTGAACGTGTGAAGAAGTGGTTCATCTGTGTACTGCAGTGAGCCAAGAGATATGGACATACCTATGGATGTGCCCCTAGCGGATGAGCACTAGTGGGTGTATCATATCCCTTGTTATATTGTTCAAGAGTCAGATCTTCCTGTAACCCTAATTATAATGTAAAGTGTCCAGGTCAGCCCCACCTTAATGTGACTGGTAATTAATGTAAAAGATAATTAATTTGGTTAATAATAATTATATTGTAAGCTAGTGAGGTCGAACCTGTTATGCCAATAGACACTTATGTTGACATGTTCAATTTAGTATAAGTAAAGGTATATTCCCCATTGTGGAATCATATATTTCACATGAGTTTGGAAATTTCAACAAGTACACCTTCTTGGGAAAAGTGCGCACCTATGTTGGGTGCTAGTCTTCTAGGGTTTGAGCACTCTCTTGTGTGCTAGGTCTTATTGGTGGTGAAGGTATTTCTCTTGAATAATATAGCAAAGGATTTGGATGTGTTTTTTTCCCTTGTTGAAAAGGGTTTCCCGGGATACTTCTTGTGTTCTTGTGTGTGGTGTTTCTTCTTGTGATCTTGGTTGCTGCAACATTATTGTTTATGGTTAAGTGAAATGATAAAAATGGAATGAACTTTGTGCTTAACCTAGATTATTGAAAAATCAACATGGTATCAGTGCATAGGTCTTGATGAACCCATTGCACAAAAATTCAAGGAAAACCATCCTCTTTTTGCAGAACCGTACGACCCTCCTAGGGTTTCCAGAAATTTCGTATGGCTCTCCTTATTTATCAGTTTCATCCTTTAATACTTGAACGTTGGGGATATTTTTGGAATAGGAGAGTACAGCCTCCTCCATCACACCTCCAGAGACTCTCAGAATGAAATTCCGAGCATTTTCATTTTTTTACCCTAAGGTTTCTAGGGTTTCGTTAATTTCTGTAGAAATTTTAGTATTAGGGTTTCTGCAACTCATTGAAGAAGATATTCAGCTCACTAGTTTTATCTCATATTTCAAAGGCTTATTGTTGGCAATCATAAGTCCAACAAAACCTAAAAGTGCTAGCCTAGCCTAGCCATTAGGTTTTCTATCCTAGTTGACAAAGGGTTGTGAAGAATCTAAAATTATGATGAACAAAACTATGATGGAAGTTAAGCTTGATGGATCAAACAACTTCAAGTTTCTTGAAGACAAGACTTCAAAGGAAGACATATTGTGGGTAATAAAAAGGTATCACTATGACATACCTCCTTCATGAAAATGTCAAGAGGACAAAGATCAACCAAGAGCCATTGGATAAATCATATTAGCACCCTCAGGTATGCACTTGTATATATATTATTTGTGTCATTTTCATGAGGGAAATTGCAGGAGGAAGGAACCTTTTGCTAAAGTCATGGATCTAGGGGGATCTCAGTGCATTCATAGGAACAACACACTCAAGGTGAAGACTCTAGGTTTGATTATTGTAATTGTCATTCCTCTAACCTATATTTCTAAAGTTTTCTACATTACAAGTAGGTGTTGTAGTTGTGACAACAATCCTTAAATTGTTTTAATTCTAGAGATGTACTCATTATTCTCCTTTAGGAGATATTCTTGTTTTTCTTCCTCTTGTTTTCTTGTTCCAGATGGATTAAAAATAAAGGAAGATGTTTATCCTTCAGAGGGAGCCACTTGACTCAGAGGGAGTCAAAACTAATTGATAAAGAGGAAGAATAGAACCATCATTGGGGAAACCAATGCAATAACACATGATCAAAATATTTCTATGATTCTATGGGGAAAAGCATGCATGAAATAGTATATGTTCAGAACAAGAGTCTTCACCAGACTTTGAAAAACATAACTCCCGAAGAAGTCTTCACCAGAATCAAGCCTGAGATTGAACACTTCAGGTTATTTGGGTGCCCAGTGTATTTTCATGTACCCAAAGAGAAGAAGTCCAAGTTGTATCCTTTAGAAAGAAAGGATACCGTGAATATTCAAAGACATTCCAGATCAACATCCCTGGTCAGAGACAGATTGAGACAAGCAGAGATGTTGTCCTTGAAGAAGATATAGTTTTTCAAAGATCCATAGAATCTCAGATGAAGATTGACAGTAAGACAATACCTTCTCCCCCTTCAGCAGTTCAGAGGGAGACAAACATTATTCTAGTTGATCCAGTTGCTCCAATTGATATGTTCAGAGATATTGTAGTAGGGCATAAAAGGCCTACCTAGACTCACTCTGCAAGAGGCAGAGAAACATACAAGCCTCTCAAGGCACATCCCGAGAAAGTAAAAGAGTTTTTCAATCTATCCTTCAAGTCATGAGCCACCTTATTTATGTTGAGCCTCCTTTTCTTAGAGAAGAAATACGAGAACAGGTATGGAAAGATGCCATAAAAGAATAATACCAATATATCTTAAATAATGATGCATAATATATTATTCAGGGACCAGAAGGGAAGTCTATGGTAAATTCCAAGTGGATCTGTAAGATCAAACATGCAGCTGATGAAGTGTCTAGAAATACAAAATGAGATCTATAGCCAGAGTTTTCTCACAAACAGAGGGAGTTGTCTATGATGAGACACTTGATCTAGTAAACCCAATACACTTCCATCCGTACTACCATCCATGAGTTGGAAACTATATCAGATAGATAAATTCTTAATGAGTTCGTATTTCAGAAAGAGTGTTGTTGATCCAAACCTATATCATTATAGTGTTGATGATGAGAGCCTGATTTTGGTGACTTATTCAGAAAGCCTTGTTGTTGGATACAAGTAATCCTTGACTTCTAAATTTGAGATGAAGAATATGAGTATGATGCACTACTTCTTGGGATGAGAAGTATGACATAGGACCAATGAGATTTTCCTTAGTTAAGGAAAATATACAGTGAAGATATTAATGAAGTTCAAGTATGACAGAATGCAAAATCCACCGTGATGAATTTAAAAGGAGAAGATTGATGATGATTCAAATGAGACTGATCCACAACTGATTAGATCACTGATGTATTTGTTTAACACCAAACTTGATTCATGCCATGCAATGAATGTTCTTAGTCATTTCATGAGTCAACCGAGATAGACTCACTAGACAACAACAAAACATGTATTAAATATATACAAGGCACAGTTGAATATGGCCTGAGATATGCCTCCAGAGTGAACTTGAGTTTGCAGGATATGTTGATTCAAGTTGAGAAAAAAGTATAGTGGACCAGAAGATCACATCGGGTTAATGTTCTACCATGAATCTTTCCATGGTTTCCTGATGCAGCCGGAAATGAAATCTTTGTGGCCTTGAATACCACAGAAGCAGAGTATGTACCATTGAGTGTGCGAAGTAGTATGGCTTCACAAGATTCTGACAGATTTACTTGATCAAGAGATGGATCATATGATGATAACCAAGAGTCGTTCTTAATTCTCCTTGAGAACCCAGTTTTTCCTGATGGATCGAAACATGATGAGATGAAATAATCTTATATCAGAGATATGATGCAGAGGAAAATCGTACACATGCAGTACCTTCCTACACATGAGAAGATTACAAACATCTTCACCAAACTAACTTCGTGAATAATGCCTCCCTAGTTGAGAGGGAGTATTGATGACTCCAGCCAAGACAAAATTTAGAGTACACCCATGTGAGACTTGGCATGATGAATAATGCCTCCCTAGCTGAGAGGGAGTGTTGATGATTACAACTATGTGAGACATTCTCCATCTTACACACTTGTGAGATGTGGATCATTGTAGCCATGTGATATATTATTCATCTTACAAACCTAAGAGAAAGCCCATGAAGAGGGTGTGTGGTTCCTATCTGAGACAAAGTTGGAACGTAGAGATGACCTCTTCCATTTAGAGAGTTGAGAATAACTCTAGATGATTATCCTGTGGGAAATGTGATATGATGAGTTAGACGTGCCTATGGATGAGCACAAGGTGAACGTGTGAAATCCAAAAGTGATGGGTGCATTGTCATGAGAACAGAAATGAAGATGATGTATTATCCTCCTCTAAGAAGAAGAGTTGACGAGAAACTCCAGATGACTCATGTGTAATGCAGTGGGAAAAAAGATCTGTTGAGTGGACGAGCACAGGTGAACGTGTGAAGAATTGGTTCCTCTGTTTAATGCAGTGAGCCAATAGATATGGACATCCCTATGGATGTGCCCCTAGTGGATGAGCACTAGTGGGTGTATTGGATCCCTTGCTATCTTGTTCAAGATTCAGACCTGCCTGTAACCCTAATTGTAATGTAAAGAGTACAGGTCGTCCCCACCTTAATGTGACTAGTAATTAATGTAAAAGATAATTAATCTAGTTAATATTAATTGTATTATAAGCTAGTGAGGTCCTCCCTGTTATGCTAATAGACACTTATGTTGATAGGTTCGGTTTAGTATAAGTAAAGGTAGATTCCCCATTGTGGAATCATATGTTTCACATGACTTTGGAAATTTCAGCAAGTACACCTTCTTGGGAAAAGTGCGCACCTCTCTTGGGTGCTAGTCTTCGAGGGTTTGAGCACCCTCTTTTGTGCTAGGTATTATTGGTGGTGAAGGTATTTCTCTTGAAGAATATAGCAAACAATTTGGTTGGGTTTTCTTCCCTTCTTGAGAAGGGTTTCCCAGGATACTTATTGTGTTCTTGTGCATGGTGTTTCTTCTTGTGATCTTGGTTTCTGCAACATTATTGTTTATGGTTAATTGAAATGCTAAAAATGGAATGAACTTCATGCTTAACCTAGCTTATTGAAAAATCAACAAGGCAGATCATGTTTTCATGATGGTCTCATGCCCTTATGTGGGGATGGATTGGCGAGGATGTCTCAACATCCTCTTCATAGTGGATGAGCTACCAGATGATTAAGGTAAGATTTAAAGTAATCTTGTACTTTCATTTTATTTCCTTACTTAATTCGAATAAATTTTATTCTAGAATGTTCTTTAACGTATTTTATTAATTTTTTTAATGAAATTGTCGACTAATTATTGTGTTATATTATAGATGTTGCCATATTTGTTGGGGACATGCCTCCTCTCCTGCCACCTGATGTAGATGAGGATATGGTTGAGGTTGCGGTGGGTTAGGGTCCTAAGCCGGATATGCCACCCGACTACTATATGCCAAACAAAATAGTTGGTGTTTTGGAGGGAATATGGGTTCACGCCATCCATTTCTATGTTGAGTCATAGACTTCTACTTCATCCTTGAATTTTTCTGGCCATGTATCCTCTATATGCTTCATGGATATTGAATCTATTTGGATTCACATAACTCCTGAATCACTTCGATGCGAGGCATGCCATCCTTGCAACATAGCTAATTCTTTGCAATGAAAGAGCCTTTGAATCCTTGGGATTATAGGCATGTGCCTCAATATCTTATGAGGAGGACCATGCAATTTACCATTTTTATTTGATTTATGGTACCTGTCATGCCCACATTTCAGACATATCTCTTTGTTTGCATATTATCCTCTATATAGAATACAATCATTCAGACATGCATGATATGATATATACTCAACACCCAACATTTTCAACAACTATTTTTCCTCTTCGTAGCTATCATGCAAAGCATTATCACTGGGAAGAATCTTATCTTTGAATATCCTACAGTTAGTGAGAAATAGAAATGTACAAGGTCATTTAACGTTTATAAAAGAAACCATTTCTAATGTTGATTGTGTGACAAGATTTCTCAAAATTAATATAAGGCACTTGTTGGTCAATTACCTCAATATTGTCGAGAAACATGTGTTTGACATGCCAAACTTTTCTTTCACGTTGTACATTAACATTGTTGTCCCAATTTGGGTAGACTTTGATCGGGAACTAGGTCCAAAGAGAGGCGTGGTGGAGGCATATTTTAGGCTTTCGAAAATGGTATCATTGATATGAGCATCATCCACTAGCTCATCGTATTGGAATGCGTCTAACAAAATTGTCTCAATGGAATTTGTATCCCGTAAGTAATCATCCATTTCCAACTTCTGAAGAACTACTAGTATTGTTGTATTCATTCCTAATTGGTGAATTTGGATGTAGTGGAAATTGAATAGGTCATTGATTCAACCATTCTTGGTACACTTTTTCTCTGAGTTGTACTCTCATTGCAACATTCTCTCGGGTTGACATTGTTGTGGGGTGCAATGTAATATGGTAGGTAGGTCGCTCATCATCAGAATAATCCTAATTTCCAAAATATTGAACATTAGTACATCGATGATATTAGTAAGCACAATGCAATAATTTGTTTGTTCAAATTACATTATACCAAACAATTATTACCATCGTCGACCAAGGATTACGACTGGAAGATGAAATGTCACAATTGGCAGGGTAAAGAGGTTGTCCATTTTCATCTACCAATTGCTTGTGGTATATTTCTCCTGATAAGACCTCCCAACGTTTTTGAACCGGCACTGGAATATTTTATGCATCTAAACTCGATTCTGAATCAGGATCCTGCAAATTTGGATATATTTTTATTCAGATTGACATGGATAAAAAACATTCAATGAGATAATCTAAACATAAATAAAATAAGTTAAACTTACTGGAGATGGAAAGGGAGAACTCCGCGATGGACTTTGAGCAATATGGAATGGGCTGGAATTTGAAGAATTGACCATTTGATCATATAATAAGGTTTCCTCCTTGCATTTCAACAAAATTAACAATAAATTTTCCTGTACATATCTAAAATAAATTTCGAAGACCATACCACAATCTGAGTTTGAATACAGTTTTGAAACCATTTTTTAAGCATAAGGTGATATAAAATGTAAAATGTATATTGAAGTACTGTAAGTCATGTGAATTCATCCTAAAAGATAATTTGAGATGAATATACTATTTATGTGCAAATAAAAGTTCAAATAACTTTAAAATCATAACGGTGCGCTTATAAACCACAAACGCACCGGTGCACATATTAATAATAAGCATCGGTGCGTTGAAAAATCAACCACACTGTGTTTCTATATTTTGTTAATAAAAAACAATTATATGTTATCAGTGTGTAATGTAATATGACTGCACCGATGTGTCTTACATGAACACACCGTCGTTCCAAAATTTAAGAAAAAAAAACGCCATTTTTTTAAACAATTAAAAAAAGAGCGGGAATCGAATTTCATAAAGTCATTTAAATACTAAAAATATATTCACTATTTCATTATTTTGCAAAATTTTGTAGGGGAGAGACTTGCAAGAGAGACATACATAGGAACATTGTGGAGGAGCATAATACTTTGGAACCACAATATTATTCAAAATTTGAGAATTTGAAGGGTATGGTATTCACTCTAAACTCTTTTCATAAAGTTTTTTTAATATTAAGAAGGTATTCAATATTTTCATTATTTTGTCAAAATTTACATGAGGCAGATTTGGAAGAGAGACATATCGGGTAGCATTGTGGAGCAGAAGAATACTTTGAAACAACATAAATATTCAGAAAATCATGATTTGAAGGGTATGGTGTTTCACTCAAAACCCTACATTCAAAAAAAAATAAAAAATTAAATAAATAAATAAAAAATCATACTTACCTTAAACCCTTGTTTTTTTTTTCTTACGTGAATGCAAAATTTCACCCTAGGGTTTAACTCCCTCTATCACTTCAGAATTAGGGATTTTCGTTTTAGGTATTTTAGATCTACTGGATTTGTTTTCTATATATAAGTGTTAGCAAGTGATGCAAAGGGACCACTTATTTCATCGGATCCCAAATGCAGTCGACCCTCTGCCTTTTTTATTTTATTTTTTTTAAATGGTTTTTGTTTTGACGTTTTTTTTTTTTTTTAACATTTTCCGCTTTTCTGGTGCGCCTTTTCGACATAAACGCATCGATGCGTTTATGTATAAGGAATTCACTGATTAATCCATATTTAAAGAAATTAAAAAATATGGTGCATAAAAAAAATATCGTCAATGTTCTCATCTTAACAACATAGAAAATGTTGTTACATAATTTTTTTAATTTTTCTTCTCATCGATGTGTAATTTTTCTATCATTTTTTTTTTATGAATGTTTAATTTTTTGGTATGTTTTTATTTTCTATTGTAGTCGTTGTGATGTCTTCTATATATATCACACTATTGTAATTCAAAATATTTTTAAAAAGAAATCAAATTGTTCGGTGTGTTTTGGTGTATGGAACGCACCTGTGTGTTTTATGTAATAAATGCATCGGTGATTTGAATATAAAAAACACATCGGATACAATGATTTTTTTTTCACTAAAAATTATGTGATTTATTTATAAAATATATTTAATAAGTATTGAATGGTACATGTTGTATATTGATAAAAATATGTGTGAGAAGAGTTCAAATATGAAAATTTATGGTCAACACAATGATGGCACATCCGAAAAAACAGAAAATGCATACGTAAGTTTGACTAATATCTATTGGTTAGTGTCTCATGCAGGGCCACAAAATGAGGAAGCTTGATAACATTATTTTTTATCTAAGTGTAGAAGAGCGTAAAATCTTGATGGAAAAATTGTAGAGGGATGAATCAGGTGAATGAAAAAATATTATTCAATATGATTTTTTTTTAATTTTCATTAATAATATACTTAGGAATATTAGATGACATGTTTCAAACAATCTATTAATTCACATATGTTTAATGTTCTACATGCACCAACAACGAGGGAACAAAATTTCATCATAACAAAACAAAATTAATTAATATAGAAGATTTAAATGATGATGAATTGGTCCTTAACTCATCTCGAGTGGTGTTGGAGATTAATCAAAGGGGGAAATTTTTTTACAGAACTATGAGGGATATAGTGGAACGAACATATAGACGTACTTTCTACTTACAATATAGAAATCAATTCAATGATTGCAAGAACCAGGTTATATTTAAACTACAGGAAGCATTTCCAGAGCAATGGTCAATGAGACCTATCAAACTTGCAATAGCAAAAACATACAACAACAAAAAAAAGAATCATTCAAAGCGATATTCCTAAAAACACTTTTATATATATATATATATA
>ML778726.1:952798-980840 GCA_009831015.1 Picea engelmannii | reverse complement strand
AGTCATTACTTCCCTTGAACAAAAACTATTGATTATTTCTCATATATTGTGCATGATGTATTGTGGTGTATTGGTGTAACTCTTATACTATTGTTCATTGCTCATTGGATATAATTGAATGGTTTAAGTATAAGTTGAAAAAGTTTTTAAATTGTATTGGATACTGATTCACCCCCCCTCTCAGTATCAACAGTAAATGGTTATCTATCGGATTTTGAATTTTGAATTTTCAACTTTTCATTAGATTGTTGACAAAGTTAAATTGATGTGACTAGCTACATGTGCCTTTGGACATTGGTGTTCCTTAAGTATCCATAAGCTCTAAAGCATGCTTTTTCTTTGATAGTCATGCTAGTTCAACACTCTAAGTTTATTATTGAGTTAAAATTAAATACATTCTAAGTTTTCATGCTAATGTTCAAATAAAGACTATCCAGGTATCGAATCAAGTCTTCATGTGGAAGCTTTATGTTTTTTTTTTAAGCATGTTTTCTAGAAAAAAATTTCCCATACATTAAAACTTGCTTTCAATCAAGAGAGTTATCGACATAAATCAGCCAAAGGAATGTTCAAAGTAGTTTTCCAAAGACGAATGATAACATGGAAAAAAAAACTCTCAGTAGTGTAAAATGAATAACAAGTGTAGAACTACACAATGAGGCCAGGAGAAGGAATATAGTGTGCACCCTAGTTTCAAATATGCAACAACAATGTCATTTCCATAGAGAGAAAATTCACTTACTAAGTTTGGAGTCTTGAAGATAGGTGAACCCAACAAACATTGGACACCCTAGGTCCATGATTCCACTTGTGCTAGTTGATCCTAGAGGAGAACCACAATCAACTTAAGGTAAGAAGTATCCTTACTTGCTTGTTGGAGAATAAGTGGTTGTGGTGTGTAGGTTACAACCAAGATAAGTCCTTGTAGTGAGGAGAATAAGAGAGATCCTTGTGCGAGGCAAAGGACAAAGGCCTAGTAACCTTTTTGAAGGCATAACATTCTATACAAGACTGAGACAGAGACAATATTTTTAACTTCCGCAAAGGATCCATGTTGGTGGAGCAAGTGGGATATAATTACCTCATTTACGGATCAGAAGGTATCTAAGTAGTTTCATCCTTAAACACGACACAACTACCAGAACTTTGAAGAGAACATTGCATACCTTGGCATGGGTAAAGAAAGAAGACTTAAGGGATACCAATGCTCAACTTTCAGAAGAGAACAAACACCTAAAGGAGAAAATTTAGATGCTCAACTAGAGGATGGAAGAGATGGAAAAGAACTTTGAAACCTTTGCTAAACTATTTCCATTACTCAAGAAGAAGTTTGAATAACACTAAGACTTGTTGATGTTTAGATTGGTCAAGATCCAAAAAACAACCTCACGGGGATATGAATCCCCCTGCATTTTCATAGAGGTGGTACTCCTCTTTGGATGAAATGTTGAAATATTCTTTATATGAATCTACAATAAATTCTAAGATAAAATGAACCTGGAATTGGCTATGATTTTTCAAGATGAAGTAAAAATGGACAGGTCTTCAAAGAACTTTAAATGAGTATTTCTTTGGAATTCAAAAGGGATTTTGATAAACAATACATTTGAAATCGCTTTCTTTCAACTCAAAGTCTGAGAAATCATTAATATAGTGTCCTGAAATATTTCTTTGCAAAAGAAATTTATAACAATATCCCAAATATGACAAGTTTAATGATGTTAGAAACAAGAGGGCTGAAACAACCTCTACAAAATATCAATGACAACTAATAAAATGAAAGAAATAACAATTGTCTTTTTACAAGGAGGGATCTTGCTCCTTTGAACCTAAAATCCTACAAGATGACCAAAGAACTTAGAGGAATACCTGATCAGACCCAAATATTCCTTTTTGTCTTACAATACATGAAAGGTTAGATGGACAGAAACAAAAACAAAAAAGAAAATATAAGGAGGAAAGTTTAAGTGAGCCAATTCACATAATCTTGGAAAGATAGAGATTTGTTTCTTGCAGACTCTTCACCGTTTGTAGAAACTTATGACCGCCAACCTCTTGATGATCTCTAATTCCAACCTTTTGAAATCTACTCTCAAAACTTCTTGAATTAGTTAGGGAGAACTTCTTGAATTAGTTAGGGTTTTCTCCTCTTAGAATTTTCCACGTGCATCATTTTTGGAATAAATATCTTTAATTGATGCTTTATTGAAGTCTCATTAATGAAATTAATTCATTGGAATTCATGCCTTGAAGTGGAGCCCATTTTGTTTTTAATAAAATTCATTTAATAAACTTTTATTTTCGAGTTTTTAAATTGACCACCTTTTAAAAACCTGGACTGTGTTTTAATTTTCTGAGCATGATATTTGACCTCTCAACAATGAAAACATTTTTAGGATTAGTATTAATCATTCCATATTTCCAACGAGTCCTCCTGAACAAAATTTGGAATTTTGGATCCCAAGTTATAGCCTTGATAAGTCGAGGTTCCAAGAAGATTTACCAGCAAACCATAGAAACATAGTTGATTGTTATTTTAATTTATGTGAGATTTATGGCCAATTTCAACCCTTTAAACCTATCCCATTTTATTCCTCATCAAATTTCCTTTCCAACAAGGTACAATTTATCCAACACCGACTTTGGGAACTCAAGAAATAAGCTCGAGAAGTCAGAGGCTCAACCATCGTCCATCAAATTCGTGGGTCATTTTGGGAATTTGATCAAAATTCACCTTGTTAAAATCCCACATGAATTATGGTAATTGATAGTGTAGTTTAATGTAAAATCTTCCCATGTCTTTCATTTGGAACAAAAGGAGACTATGGAGGTCAAGACTTAGGAAAATCATGACTTAATAAAAAATTTGATGGCCCACTTGCCCAGTAAGCATCCTTGTCATTGATCAATCAACGCATAGTCATCATACGATCATTTTCAATGTCATCTCCATGTGTCTTATTGTCATTGGATACAATAATCTCCCACGTATCATTACGTGATTGGTCACCACATGTCATCCCGTGATTGGTTAACATATCTTGGAATTAAACTTAGTAAATAATTTAAGTATGGAGATGAGGATATGGATGAGAGGAGAGGGGGGGAATGGTAGGTGGGTGGAGAATTGTAGGAATAGAGGAGTGGATTGTATGTGGGTTTTGCAGTTTCATAGGGCCACGAGAGAGGAAGAGGGGTGAAGTAAGGGAGAAAAATGTTTAATTGTGGGCGATTTTGGGAGAAGGGGGAAGTGGGAGGAGTAAGAAGAGGGGAGTGGAGTTAGGAGAGAGGATCGATTTCATCGCATGGAGAGAGGTTTATGGAGAAGGGTAGAAGGGGAATCTGAACCCATGGAGGAGAGAGGAGTATGGAGGGATAAGGAGGGAAGAGAGTTTAATAAATAAACTAAGGAGAGAGGAGAGTGTGAAAAAATTTGAAAATATTCTAAGTATGGAGAAAGTATGGTAGAGTGAAAGGTAATAATACTAAGTGTAGATAAGTAAGGGAGAAAAATTTTAAGTGAAATATTTTGGGAGAAGGGGGAAGTGGGAGGAGTGAGAAGAGGGGAATGGAGTGAGGAGAGAGGATTGAGTTCAGAGCATGGAGAGAGGAGTATGGAGAAGGGGATAAGGGGCATCTGAACCCGCAGAGGAGAGAGGAGTATGGAGAGATAAGGAGGGTAGAGACTTTAAGAAATAAACTAAGTAAGGAGAGAGGGAATCAATAAATAAGGAGAGAGGGGAGTGTGAAAAACTTCAAAAATATTCTAAGTATGGAGAAAGTATGGTAGAGCGAAAGGTAATAATACTAATTGTAGATAAGTGTATAATTGTAGAGTATGAGACTAAGTGTAGAGTATGGACACAAGAAGCAAGAAATAAGACTAAGTTTAAAAATTAGTCTCATAAGACTATGAGAGAATGAAAGAACTGAGACTTCATGCTAAGTATGGAGATGTGTAGAAGTGAGGCTAGAGAAGTAAGACTAGAAAGTATTCCAAGACTAGTACTGAGAAGACTAAGTTCCGAGGAAACTTAGTGCCACAAGAGGAATCAACTATGTTTCACATGAAGAAATTATCCTTTAGAAAAAAACATGGATATCTTGAGAATACAGACTCGAATTTTGAATCCACAAGATGTGTGATGAAGCTAAGTTGAGGGATACACCATGAACCGATGACCATTCAAAAATTATTTCTTCTGATGTCAATTTTTATTATTATTCTAAGAGAAATAGAGCAAGGTGACCAAATTTTTGATCAAAAACTAGCTCCAATTGGGGGACAGTGAGCCCCTGTGCATTGTTGAGAACACCATAATATGAATACCATCTTCCTTTTCCATTGGGATATGGAGTCATCTTCAAAATAAAGTCTTGCAATTCCTCCTCCATGGATTCATCTTCAAAAATTACCTCCATCTAGCAACTGATTTATTATGCAAAAATTTGACTGAAGAAGAAAAATATGTACAAAGATTATCTACCTACCCTATCCTACTTGGAGGAAAGGCACACCTTCAAGTGTAGGTAGATTTCCAATGGAGTCATTCAAGCACCCAATTGATCTTTGTAATGATCTCCTTAATTGGGGAACATATTGGGGTTGTTATAAAGGCGTCAAGAGAACATCCAAAGTATATTAAAGTGAAACCGCAAGATGTGCTCAAAATCTAATTGCATTTCTTTACCAACAATGCTTTGGAACTATGATTCAATGAAATCAATTCTCGTTTGCTCAACAATGTTGTTTTCTTTGGTTGGATGAGGAGTTTCCAATTCAAAAATACTTTCATCTTTCTCCTTATCATCAGGCACATTCATAATTCCTTGTTTATCAACAATATCTTGAAAGGATTCTTCCTTCGTGCAATGGAAATCTTGGCAATCATTGTTCTCAAGATTAATTTCTTCCACCAATTATTCTTGCTACCAATGCTCTTGTGGCTTTTCATCATCTCTTGCAACATTTTCCACATGAACATGTTGGCTGAGATCTTCTTATGCATTTGGTGGAGGCTCCTCAATTTCATTCTTGAACTTGTTGCTCGAAAGATCTTCATATGGAGTATATGAGAAGCTTAAATATTCATTGTCTTGCGTCCATATGGGAGAGGGTGTGTGGGAAACAACATAAAGGGAATATGAGTGCATTCTTGGGATGAAATTTTATGCAAATGAATTTTCCAACACATCCCAACTGGTAATGGTCCCATGAAACAATGAATAGAACCATTCACAAGCATCCCCATGTAGAGTTTGTGCAAATAATCGACATGTAACATTATCTTCAGTGATATTGAAAACATCACATGTTCTTTTGAATTTAAACAAATGTTTTTTTTCATCCTCTGAAGTATTCCCAAATATGTGTAAACTTTTTCAATAGGAATACCAAGCATCTGAAAATCTACTTCTCGCAAATTTAAAGGGCTTCTATGTAATTGCCTCCTTCTTTGGGTACCTCTTTCTTTTGATGCATTTTGTAAATCCATTGATGGGCTTGGTGGAGAAGGTAAGGGAGCATCACAACATGAAATAAACTCTTTATAGGATTCATAATATAGATGTTCTTGAGAATCTTGAATCTTTCCAATGGAGTTGTCAGGGATTTTAAGAGTCCTTTCAATGGAATCGCTACAAAATTCATCATCTCAAATATTTGATTGGTCTTGGATATTTTTGAGGCCATCCAAATATGTTTTAATACTCTTTTTATAAACCCCATGCATCTAGAACAAGTAGCAGTCTCCTTGAATATTCTTTTTTAAACTTCGAACCATGGAGACTCTGGTCCCTCAATAAAATTTGAAACAAAGCCTCATATATCTTGAAAATAATCCATTCCCTAGTATGGTCACAAAAAATGTTTATGTTTAGATTGGTCAAGATCCAAACAAAAACCTCACGAGGATATGAATCCCTCTGCATTTTTGTAGAGGTGTTACTCCTCTTTGGCTGAAATGTTGAAAGATTATTTATATGATTATACAATAAATGCAAAGGGTGAATGTTAAAAAACAAACCCCAAAAAAAATCTCCCAACAAAGCTTTGTATATACAAATGTACAACCTTTATATACTAAGTTATACAAATAAACATCATATCATTTGAAGAAAAGAATGATAAAATGTGTCAACAAAGAGTTATGTATCCACAAGGTTTTGGAGTCTCCTTTCAACAAACATTCTACCTTTCTTGTAAGATAAAATGAACATGGAATATGCTATGACTTTGCAAGATGAAGTAAAAATGGACAATTCTTCAAATAACTTTAAATGAGTATTTCTTTGGAATTCAAAAGAGATTTTGATAGACAATACATTTGAAATCACATTCTTTCAACTCAAAGTATGAGAAATCACTAATGTAGTGTCTCAGAATAGTTCTTTGTAGAAGAAATTTATAACAATATCCCAAATATGACAAGTTTAATAATGTATGAAACAAGAGAGTTGAAACAACATCTACAACATCTCAATGACAACTAATAAATTTAATGAAAAAACAATTGTCTTTTCACAAGGAGGGATCTTGCGCCTCTGGACCGGAAATATTACAAGATGACTAAAGAACTTAGAGGAAGAACCGCTTAGTGATCCAGGTGGATATCGGTGGCCACCCACCTTTTCCAACTGGCTCAAAACAAGTTTCTGGCAATTTTGGCAATTTACTATTTTTAGCAGGTTTTAACTTCCAGGGCCATTTTGAGGGCCCAAATGAAGGTTTTTCGAGATAGAGGTTCTCAATGATAGCCAAATACATCATTGAGCCCCAAAAATGAATCTCCTCGACAATACCTTTCCAACTAGCTATCACACACCTAAAACGGAGATCGTATGCAAAAGTTACGACCCCGGGAAGTTGATGTACTCACTTACCCAAACGGGCCCCACATGACTTTTGGCGCTTCATCTCCTAGGGTTAGGTTTTTGGATGTTTAGGACTTTTGACATTCCTGTTTATTGTAAAAGGGCCTTCAGAGCCTCATTGTAATCATCTTCTTGCGAATGCGAGTAGCTGTCACATCTCTTCTCAGAGATAAGCTCCCACCATTCTAGCAAGTCTTTCACTCTGTATTTTTACAGTCTCTGTACATTTCTTTCATTAATAGAAATCGTGTATTACTGTATATCTGTGTTTATGGTTGCATCTCTGATACATTTCTGTTATAGTATGGAACATCTGCGATATCTCTGTGCATTTCTTTATTATATCTTCGATCTCATTTCGTGCCGAAAATAATCCGGATCACTTAGACCCAAATCTTCATGTTTGTCTTACAATGCATGAAATATTTGATGGACAAAAACAAAAAAGGGGAAAATATAAGGAGGAAAGTTTAAGCAGGTCAATTCACAAAATATTGAAAAGATAGTGCTTTGTTTCTTGCAGACTCTTCACCATTTGTAGAAACTTCTAAATGTCAACCTCTTGATGATCTCTAATTCCAACCTTTTAAAACCTGCTCTCAAAACTTCTTGAATTAGTTAGGGAAAACTTCTTGAAGTAGTTAGGGATTTCTCCTCTTAGAATTTTCCACATGCATCCTTTTTGGAATAAATCTCTTTAATTGATGCTTTATTTAAGTCTCATTAATGAACTTAATTCATTGGAATTTGTGCCTTGAAGTGGGGCCCATTTCATCAATAATAAAAGTTATTTAATAAACTTTTATTTTCAAGTTTTCAAATTGACCACCCTTTTAAAAAGTGGACCATGTTTTAATTTGTTGAGCATGATATGTGACCTCTCATCCATGAAAACCTTTCCAGAAGTAATCTTCATCATTACATATTTCCAAAAATTCCTCCTGAGAGAAAATTGGAGTTCTAGATCTCAAGTTATATCATCGAGAAGTCGAGGTTCCAAGAAGATTTACCAGCAAACCATGGAAACATATCTAACTGTTGTTTTAATTTATGGGAGAATTATGGCCAATTTCAGCCCTTGAAACATGTTTCATTGTCTTCCTCATTGAATTAAATTTCCAATGAAGTATAGTTTGTCCAAAACCAGCGTTGGGAACTCAATATATGAGCTTGGGAATTCAGAGACTCAACCACCATCCATCAAATTCATGGGTCATTTTCGACCCTTGATCAAATTTGCCTTTTAAAATCCCACATGAATTTTGGTAATCGATAATGTAGTGTTTATAATGTAAAATATTTGCATGTCTTTCATGTGGAATGAAATAAAACTATGGAGTTTGAGACTTATCAAAATCACGACTTAATAAAAAATTTAATGGCTCACTTGCCCAATAAGCATCCTTGTCATTTCCCATTCAATGCCTAGTCATCACCCGATCAACATCCATGTCATCACCATGTGTCTTAGTGTAATTGGATACCATAGGCTGCCACATATCATTATCTGATTGGTGACCACATGTCATCATGTGTGTAACTAACCTCCTCGTTACGATGTCAACCTCTTATAACAAGTGCAAAAAAATTTGTCTATGTGCGTGTGTCATAAGGGTAATAAAGACATTATGATATGTGTCGCAACATGATGACGAACATGACACACGCAATAGCGACCACCACATAATGACCTAAGACGCACATCCAACATCTGGAAGAAAGTACGACAATCAACCGACAACAAAAAAAGACTGACCACCCGCCCATCCTACCCTGCAATGGTTACGACCTCCAAGACACATAAGTAACGCTCAAGGCCAGGTTCCCATCGATTTTAACCATTTAAGGTCTCAGGGCTAGCGATTGTTCTGAGAAACATGGAGGTGTCTACATCCCACCCGACACAAGCAGACCAAGCCAATAAGCAAGGACAGTCATTAATTACTAATCAACAGCCCCCTCCACGGAAGGCACAAGCTAAAAATGACTTCGCTAATTCCTGATCAATCGTCGAGTCAAGCTAGTCAATAGTCATGTCTGTTTCATCCATTTAACGCGAGCCCATCTTAGCATGCCTAAGAAAAATATCATTAGCCTTAAAACAAAATCATTTGCGCAAATTTAAATTATAAGTGCCATCAAAGTTCCATCTATATCAATGTCTTAAATTATTATTAATGTCATATGTATTCTATTTGAAAATCATGATCTAATAATCACGTAGTTATATATATAACAATATATCAAATAGATTATTCACCCCTTAACAAACCTTACACTAAATTCCTCATCCCAAAATAATAATAGTAATAATTATTATTATTATTAATTAATAAAATAACACCTCATTACTTAAAACATGTTAATCATAAAAGTCTTAACCATAAAAATCTCAAACCATTCATGACCATATAAAGATATTTAAATACATATTTTGAAATACTCATACACCTCATTCACTCTGAATAAATAAAGAATCTACACTATAATGGTTCATGTACTTTTCGATAAACCTATAACATGACAGATTAATAAAATTCCGATTAAAAGATATTATTGACTAATTTAGTGAAGAATTGGGGCAGTAATTGTACGGGGAGTGAGTATAGCTGCAAAGAAATTTCAAGTTTTATAATTAATTTAGGTCATTCCTTTTTCAAGGGCACAGGCTCCACTTGTTTACCTGGGCGCACAATTTTCGGCAAAAATAAGGAATGTTCTGCTCATCAATCCAAAGGAAGTAACGTTACTAAATCTATAATTAAGGGACAGAATTCCTTTTATATATAATTAAATAATAATAATAATAAACATTCCCTTTTCAATTGTTTTTCATAAATAGCAACTGAAGACAGAAATCAGTAATTACTTAATGGTCCAATAAAGGTGAGGACAGTTATTGGTAAATGTAGGTTGGGAGTTAAGACAAGGAAGGTCAATTGCCAGGAAACTCGTGAGGAAGGGTTTATCCTACGTAGAAGGAAATTTTACCCACATCTTAAATCATAATTACGATAGAAAGGTTAATCAACTTAGCAATTAAACCACCACTCAAAAACACCTTGCAAGGGATAGGTTCAAGAATTAGGGATGGTTCTGCAATCAGAAAATTTCAGCAAAGGAATTGACACACAGAGTTGCTCGTAAATAAAGTGAAGGCAAAGGAAGGTCGTTTTCAGGCGGAAAGAAAAAAATAAATTAATATAGGTTGCAGGGAGAAAATCATGTTAAGTTCACATAGTGCAGAGGCAGAAATGGTAAGATAATAATTACGGTGGCGAGGGCGAGAACAGAAGATATTATTACAGTTGTAGAGGCAATTTGAAAAAGGTGCTAATGTGGACAGCAGAGGTGAACTGATACGGGTTTCATACAGTTTGAAAGGCACGAAAGGATAAGAGTTCAAACGGTTCAGTTCAGGCTTTAAATCTCGTAGTAAAACAATCCATGTAGGATATAAGATTCAACGCCAAACGGGATATGCGCCATCTTCAACTGATGCGTCCATTAGAAAGGTGGAACGCTGGAAGGAGTTAGAAGGTTTAGATGGAATCGGTGTAAAACGTTTTGAATAAACGGAAACCCAATTCACCTCAATCCTGGCAAAGCCTCATGCCTCATCGTGCACGGTGTTGTCCTAACGTTGCATTACTTCTAGAGTTCAACAATTCTAAACATGAAATGCATTACAGTCATTTCAGACATTTACTACATTTACAACATGTGAATTCTAAACATAAAATTTACCTTTCATAAAATTCCAATGCAAACATTTCATTACCTAAAATTTCATTACATAATTTCTAAATATAACACTTCATTACATAAAATTGCATGGCATAATTTCTAACATAAAATTGCATTACAGACACTTCAAACTTTTAATGCATTTTAGACATGTAAAATCAGTCAAAAATTTCATACATATGACTTCAGGAATCGATTCGGCAAATGAATTCCATCATAAAAATCACACATGGTAGAGGAACAGATTCGGTGCAACCGGAACCAAATACAGCCCAAAATATTCACACTAACAAATCTAAATCATACATCATATACATTCTATCAATCAACAAAAAGGTGTACCATTGCCTGTTCACCTGCTCCGAGTGTCGTCTGGGCGCTCCGTGCAAATCCTGCTCGCCGACCATCGAGACCTCACCAGTACCTCCCAGGCAATGCTAGGGGTACTCTGCTTCCCCCTTAGCCCCCTGAGCCACAAAGGGGCCACACACTATCCAGAGGGTAAGTCTAGCTCCCAGCTCGCCTTGCAAGGCCGAGCTACCACTCCTCTCTGAGTTGGGAAATCCCAACTCCCACAAGTAAATTAGTCAAGTCACTATTTCAGCAGTGTAATGTTACGCTAATATCCGATCCCCATATTCCTTATCCTCCCTCTCTTTTATAGAGTATTCGAACTTTCATTCTTTCCCTAAATCTCATTTAATTTAAGTTTTAATAAAAGTTCCTAAAAATTCTCCTTCGTACAAGTGTCACCCATCCCCCACATTCCTCCAATAATTATTTTCTTTAATTTATTAATTGTCTTACTTCCCTCACCCACCTAGAGTAACTCCTAAAATTACTCCTAGGTGTCCCTAGATTCCCTCACAGGTTTTAAAGGCTTTCCCTTTTATGAAGTTGCTAATTTAGTTCAATTTAGAACGTTCTTAAATGCAGATTCTTTACTAAGTTGACCTCCCGCTTTTTACCTTAAGTTCCCCTCTTTCCCTTTTTATGTTACCTCATTTCCCTAGTTTCCTAAATTTTTATAGTTTCTCTCTTTCCCCTTTTTATTAGAGCTAAAAATGGCAGTTGTGCAATTTAACCTCTTTTTCCTTTTATTATTAATTTAGTATCTTTTTAAACTATCACAAGTTAAAATAATTAATTTCTTCTTTACCTTTTTTATATCCACAGATTTTATTTAAGTTCTTACTCTCTTCATTTTACCCAAAAATTTATGAAGACCAAAATTATTACTTAAGTGGTTTTTATCTTAAATTTTATTATTTTATTTTTATATAGATATTTTCTCAAGGGTAGACAAAATTTTACCCCTAGTGAAGTTTTAGACTTAGAACTTGGATTCTGAACTGGGCGACATTTAATTAGGGAAGTTGTTTTAAAAATTCTCAAAGTGTTATTTGTCTTAGGGCCATCTAGGTTTATCCCTCTATCATCATCAACGCGACGTGCCCTTCAGGACGCACCAAGTGCTCCAAGGGTGCCACTTGCCTCTTTTGTTTCTTATGCACGACATGCCCTTCAGGATGCACCACGTGCTCCAAGGTTGCCACTTTCCTCTTCACTGATTGGTAGACATCAATAACCCCTGGAGTCAACACTCTGCCAGGTGAACTTGTGGGAGACTAAGGGCTTCTAAGGAATAAGGTCCTCGCCTTATTGCGCGCTGCTTAGAATCATCGTGAGCGATTGTCGCAATCTATCCTCATGGCGTCGTGGGTCCTCTCGAACTAGGTAATTGTTAGCCTACAGTTCGAGCCACAGCAGGAGTGCTAGTAGGTTGTGGTAGGGTTGTTGTCCACACCCCTCCCTCAACCTCTCTGGTAGCCGTGTGTGACCCCTTTACTCCATATGTGAGTCTAGTTGGCAATCTATCATCAGCCTACATCATCTAAAAATCATGTCATAACATATCCACATCATATCATCTAATCAAATGTACTAATATCACAGTAAAACAATCAAACCCCAATAGCACACTCCCTGACTCGATCCGGAGTCCAAGGGGTTCCATCGATGCCTCTGCATCCTCAAGGTCCAAAACCCTACACACTCAGTAAAACTGAGTCAATAGCACCTGTCTATGTCAATGTAGTAAAACAACATGCCATCTACCCATGACGCATCATAATCAAAGACAAATGTTTTAGTATCATAATAATCTGGATCACTTGCGAGCAAGTGTCCTCAAAGAATAAGTTCGCTCAGTGCGCCAGAGAAGGATGTTACATACACCCCCTCTTGGTCTAAACTTCATCTCAAAGTTTCACAGTATAAATGCCGAAAATAAGTGTATCATAGTATCATATGTCTATCTATCAAAAAAAAAAAAAAACTGTTGGTGCATATCATATGCGTCCTCCCAGGTCACTGAGTGCAGACTATAATTGTCCCACTGGACCTTGACCTAATCTACCGTTCGACGTCATAAATTTCAAACGCGATGATCTAATATGCGAACCAGCTCAACCATGAGCGCTCTCTCATCCAATACCTGCAAGGATCTCATGTCAATAACATGTGTAGGATCACTAATATAATGTCTCAAAACAAATATATGAAAAACATTGTGCATACGCCTCAAGGAGTCAGGAAAGGCTAGTCGATAGGCCACAGGCCCCTTTCTCTCCACAATATTGAAAGGTCCCACGAACCTAGGGGAGATTTTAGCTCCCTTCCCAAACTTGATCGAACTCTTAAGCGGTTTAACCTATAAGAAGACTCGATCGTCGACCTCGTAACCACGGTCGACTCGATGCACATCGGCATAACTCTTCTGTCGATATTGCGCTTCTTTAATCCTTTGTCTTATGGTTTTCATTTTCTCTTCCATTTATTGGATCGCTTCTGGTCCCACCAGGACCCTATCCTCAATCTGATCCCAACTCAAGGGCGTCCAACATGGTCACCCATAAAGAAATTTGAAAGGCGCCATATTAATGGTTCTCTGGTAACTGTTGTTGTAAGCGAACTCCACTAGTGGCAAGAATTCTTCCCAACACTTTTGTTGGTCCATTACGTACATGCACAACATGTCCTTCAAGGTGTGGTTCATTCGTTCAGTATGTCCGTCAGTCTCCGGATGATACGCAGTACTAAAGTTAAGTTGGGTTCCCAAGGCCTCTTGGAAGCTCGTCCAAAATCGTCCAGTAAACACTGATCCTCGATCGGATATAATCCTCTTAGGCACGCCATGCAGCCTCACCATATCACTGATGAAAACTCTAGCTATGTCAAGTTCCTGATACGTCGTACGCACAGGAATAAAGTGAGCACTTTTCGTCCGAGTGTCTACTACTACAGAAATCGAGTCATGTCTCCTTTCCATCAATGGCAATCCAACGATAAAATCCATCAAAATAACCTCCCATATAGCGTGTGGTTGTAGTAATCCTGTTGGGTGTCTATGTTCAGCCTTTACCTGCTGACATTCTAGAAATCTGGCCACATAGTTGAATATGTCTGCCTTCATTCCCTTCCAGAAGAATAAGGGTTTAAGGTCTGCCCTCATCTTCGTGACTCCCAGGTAAACCATGTAAATTTCTCTATGAGCCTCGCTCAGGATCAACATCCTCAACTCGTCGTTTGGCGGTATGTAAATCCAACTTTTAAACGTCAATAAACCATCGCTATCGAATGAAAATACCTCATATCGTGGTACCATCATTGTGTTTTGTCCGATAAAACCTTTGACCTCTTTGTACCAGTCATCATCACATTGTAAAGTTAGAATCTTTTTACATAGATTCGTCTGAAGAGGTAACACCGAAAAGATGTGTGGCCTCCGACTCAAAGCATCTTCCACTTGGTTCATTTTTCCCTTTATGTATGTAATCTCAAATTCGTACTCGCTAAGCAATTCCGACCAACGTCGTTGTCGCACGTTCAGGTCGCTTTGCGTAAAAATGTGTTGTAGTCCACAATGATTAGTCTTTAGTTCAAATTTTTTTCCAACAAGATAGTGTCTCCAAACCTTCAAGGCATATACGATGGCTAATAACTCCAAATCGTGTGTCTCCTAGTTATCCTCATGCCTTCTCAGTTTCCTCAAAATGTAAGCAATCACTCGTCCGTCTTGCATCAAGACTCCGCCTAAGCCTTCCTTGGATGCGTCTGTGCATACCAAGAATTTTATGTTCATGTCAGGGACCTTTAGTATCGGAGTTGTTGTCAACAACTCCTTAAGCCTCCGAAATGCTTCCACGCATTTCTCGGTTCAAACAAACTTCTTGTTTTTCTTCTGCAATTCTGTGATCGGATTTGCTATCTTCGAAAACCCCTTGATGAACCGTCGATAGTATCCTGCCCAACCCATGAAGCTATGCACTTCTGGGACATTTGTCAGTGTAGTCCATTCTATAATAGCCTCGACCTTTGTCGGATCCATGGCAATGCCTTCGCTAGAGATGACATGTCCTAAGTAGTGAACCTTCAATTGGTAAAAAGATCATTTGGACAACTTCCCATACAATTTGTGCTCTCGCAGACACTGTAGTACCAAGCGCAAGTGCTCATCATGCTCCTCCGTCATCTGAGAGTAAATCAAAATATCGTCAATGAATACTTGGATGAACATGTCCAAGTGCTCACGTAACACCCCATTCATCAAACTCATAAATACCCTTGGGGCGTTTATCAGTCCAAATGGTAAAACAGTAAACTTGTAATGTCCAAACCTCGACTTAAAGGCGGTCTTAGGGACATCATCCTCCTTGATCCACAATTGGTGATACCCTGATTGCAAATCGATCTTGGAGAACACCGTCACACCCTTCATTTGATTGAACAAATCATCAATTCTCGGCAATGGATATTGATTCTTGATCGTATCCTTGTTCATTTGACGGTAGTCGATGCAAAGCCTCCACGATCTGTCCTTCTTTCCTATGAAAATAATAGGTGCACCCCACGGTGACACACTAGGACGTATCAGTCCCAGGTCCAGCAACTCCTTCAGTTACATTTTCAACTTTTGTAACTCTGGAGTCGACATCCGATAAGGCGTTCTTGCTATCAGTTTAGTCCCTGGTCTTAGGTCTATGGTAAACTCCAATTCCCTCTCTGGCGGCATCCCAGGTGACTCCTCCGGAAACACGTCCGCAAACTCTCTCACCACCAAAAGGTGTTCTATACCTTCCGCTACTCCTTTCTCGTTTAGAGTAAGGATCACATAAAGCTTGCACCCCTTGCGCATGCTCTTTTGAAGTTGCAAGGAAGAGATGAACCTCAGGAAAAATCCCTAGTTCCATCCTACAATCACACATCTCTGGCCCTCATCGTCAACCAAGCTCAACCGTTTTGTCTTATAGTTGAGTATCACCTCATGCAACTCTAACCAATCCATACCAATCATGACATCATAAGATCCTAGGATCGTGACGTACAGGTTGGCCCTTGTGACAAACTCTCCCAGGTTAAGGATACAGTCTGTAACCTTTTCTCCAACCTTCTATTTGGTTCCCGAAGATAAACTCGTCCTGTTCGACTGCCTTTACCTTAATCCTTTTTAGCGTTGCACCAGAAATGAAACTCTCGGTAGCACCGGGATATATCAAAATACTAAGGGCCTGGTCAGCGATAGTACATGTCATCTCGAGCACAGTCGACTGATGCTCTGCCTAGCAGTTATTCACCGCTACATGAATCCGATGGCCCTTGCCCATATCTCCCACGGTAGTGGGTCCTGTTGATCTGGACGCTCTGGTCCTCTCCATAGGACAGTCGCATTGGCAGTGTGGCTCCCCACACGTCCAACACCCCTTCTTCGGCCCAGTAGTCCTGGTACCCGAAGTAGAAGATGACAGCCCACCGGCCTAGAACCCTGGTTCGTTCTACTGAATAGGCCTAAGCTGCTACTATTGCGGGTGATGCTATTGTTGATGTTGTGGTCCCCGGTAAGGTGCTTGATGTTGAGGCATTGGTCGTCGGGGTGTAGTGAAAGTGGATCCCCTCTGGAAGCCAGGATATCCCGGTGTGTGTCTCGATGGTGTCTGGTGCTGTTGTGTTCCAGATGAAACCTGCCCTGCTGGTCTCACTAGAGTCCTGGTCTGACCCCCACTCATAAGCTCATCCTATTCTATGAGGGCCTTCTGAATGGCATCGTGCAAGGTTTGAGGCATCAAAATCCTAACCTTTGCACGCAAGATGTCTTTAAGGCTGAATACGAACCTGTTGACCTTAATTTTCTCAGTGTTAAGGTGCAGAGCATACCGGAGCAGCTTCATAAAATAGGCCTCGTACTCGGGCACTGTACGACCTCCATGTTGTAGGGCGTTGAACTCATTGAGCTTACGCTCAATGAATTCCTCTGAAAGGTACCTCTCTCAGAACCGTTCCTCGAACAGTTCCCATGACACGTCTTTGACGGACATGTTCAACTACAGTAGGATCGTCTTCCACCATAGAAGAGTGCTCCCCTTCAGTTGAAAGACCGCCATGCGGACCTTCATGTTGGAGGTATAATCGCGAAGTGTGAAGCACATCGCCATGTTCTCCAACCATGCCTTGGCGTCCGCACCATTTGGGGCACCAAAGAACTTGAGAAATTTGACCTTCTCGAGTTCACGGTGAATGCTACCAGTACCGACCGGAGTGCGTGGTGGAACCTCAGTGGGTGCCGATGCTCTGGCCTCATCTCTATCCAAATGGCTGATCAGTGCCTCAGACATGCGCTGAAAATATCTCATCATTTCGACTACATCACTAACTTCTCTCTGCTCCTGTCCGAGAACCTGGTCGTCTCCCTGGGGGATAGACCCCTCAGGCGTGGACGCTATTGGGGGCATCACGCCTCCTCCCCTAGCACCCCATCGTCTGCCTCTGCGGCGTCCTCTAACCATGATTACCTGCACACACACAATCAACTTGATTAGCAATAGTAATCAAATCATGTCAATGGAAGCCATAGAGATCCCAAGTCGCGGGTTGAACCTCACTTTGATACCATATGCAATGAACCTCCTCGTTACAACGTCAACCTCTTATAACAAGTGAAAAAAAAATTGTGTGTGGGCATGTGTCACAAGGGTAATAAAGACATTATGCTTTGTGTCGGAACATGACGATGAACATGACGCACGCAACAGTGACCACCACATAACAACCTAAGATGCACATCCAGCATCCGAAAGAAAGTACGACAATCAACCGACAACAAAACAAGACTGACCACCCACCCATCATACCCTGCAACAGTTAGGACCTCCAAGACACATAAGCAATGCTCAAGCCTAGGTTCCCATCGATTTTAAACATTTAAGGTCTCAGGGCTGGCGACTGTTCTGAGGAACATGGAGGTGTCTACATCCCGCCGGACACAAGCATACCAAGACAATAATAAAGGACAATCATTAATTACTAATCAACAGCCCCCTCCATGGAAGGCACAAGATAAAAATGACTTCGTTGATTCTTGATCAATCGTCGAGTCAAGCTAGTCAATAGTCATGCCTGTTTTAGCCATTTAACGCGAACCCATCTTAGCATGCCTAAGAAAAATATCATTAGCCTTAAAACAAAATCATTTGCGCAAATTTAAATTATAAGTGCCATCAGAGTTCCATCTATATCAATATGCCTTAAATTATTATTAATGTCATACGTATTCTATTTGAAAATTATGATCTAATAATCACGTAGTTATATATATAACAATATATCAAATAGATTATTCACCCCTTAAAAAACCTTACACTAAATTCCTCATCCCAAAATAATAATAGTAATAATAATTATTATTATTATTATTATTAATTAATAAAATAACACCTCATTACTTAAAACATGTTAATCATAAGGGTATTAACCATAAAAATCTCAAATCATTCATGACCATATAAAGATATTTAAATACATATTTTGAAATACTCATACACCTCATTCACTCTGAATAAATAAGGAATCTACACTATAATGGTTCATGTACTTTTCAATAAACCTATAACATGACAGATTAATAAAAGTCTGATTAAAAGATATTATTGACTAATTTAGCGAAGAATTGGGGCACTAACTGCACGGGGAGTGAGTATAGCTGCAAAGCAATTTCAAGTTTTATAATTAATTTAGGTCATTCCTTTTTCAAGGGCACGGGCTCCACTTGTTTACCTAGGCACACAATTTTCGGCAAAAATAAGGAATGTTCATCTCATCAATCCAAAGGAAGTAACATTACTAAATCTGTAATTAAGGGACAGAATTCCTTTCATCTCTAATTAAATAATAATAATAAAAAAACATTCCCTTTTCAACTGCTTTTCATAAATAGCAACTGAAGATAGAAATCAGTAATTACTTAATCGTCCAATAAAGGTGAGGACAATGATTGGTAAATGTAGGCTGGGAGTTAAGACAAGGAAGGTCAATCGCCAGGAAACTCGTGAGGAAGGGTTTATCCTGCGTAGAAGGAAATTTTACCCACATTTTAAATCATAATTACGGCAGAAAGGTTAATCAACTTAGCAATTAAACCACCACTCAAAAACACCTTGCAAGGGATAGGTTCAAGAATTAGGGATGGTTCTGCAATCAGAAAAATTTGGCAAAGGAATCGACACACATAGTTGCTCGTAAATAAAGTGAAGGCAAAGGAAGGGCGTTTTCAGGCGGAAACAAAAAAGGAAATTAACACAAGTTGCAGGGCGAAAATCATGTTAATTTCACATAGTGCAGAGGCGGAAATGGTAAGATAATAATTACCGTGGCGGGGGCGAGGACAGAATATATTACTACAGTTGCAGAGGCAAGTTGAAAAAGGTGTTAATGTGGATAGCAGAGGCGAACTGATACGGGTTCCATACAGTTTGAAAGGGATGAAAGGATAAGAGTTCAAACGGTTCGGTTCAGGCTTTAAATCCTGTAGTAAAACAATCCCTGTAGGATATAAGATTCAACGCCAAACGGGATATGTGCCATCTTCAACTAATGCATCCATTAGAAAGGTGGAACGCTGGAAGGAGTTAGAAGGTTTAGATGGAATCAGTGTAAAAAAATTTGAATAAACGGAAACCCAATTCGCCTCAATCCTGGCAAAGCCTCATGCCTCACCGTGCGCGATGTTGTCCTAACGTTGCATGATTTCCAGAGTTCAACAATTCTAAACATGAAATGCATTATAGTCATTTCGGACATTTACTGTGTTCCCGACATGTGAATTCTAAACATAAAATTTACCTTTAATAAAATTCCAACGCAAACATTTCATTACCTAAAATTTCAATACATAATTTCTAAACATAACACTTCATTACATAAAATTGCATGGCATAATTTCTAACATAAAATTGCAGTACAGTCACTTCGAACTTTTAATGCATTTTAGACATGTAAAATCAGTCAAAATTTTCATACATATGACTTCAGGAATCGATTCGGAAAATGAATTCCATCATAAAAATTATGCATGGTAGAGCAACGGATTTCCGGTGCAAATGGAACCAAATACAGCCCAAAATATTCACACTAACAGATCTAAATCATACATCATATACATTCTATCAATCAACAAAAAGGCGTATCGTTGCATGTTCGCCTGCTCTGAGTGTCGTCCGCGCGCTCTGTGCAAATCCTACTCGCCGACCGTCGAGACCTCACCGGTACCTCCCAGCCAATGCTAGGGGTACTCTGCTTCACCCTTAGCCCCCTGAGCTGCAAAGGGGCCACACACTATCCAGAGGGTATGTCTAGCTCCCATATCGCCTCGCAAGGCCGAGCTACCACTCATCTTCGAGCTGGGAAATCCCAACTCCCACAAGTAAATCAGTCAAGTCACTATTCTGGCAGCGTAACGTTATGCTAACAACCGATCCCCATCTTCCTTCTCCTCCCTCTCTTTTATAGAGTTTTCGAACTTTCATTCTTTCCCTAAATCTCATTTAATTTAAGTTTTAATAAAAATTCCTAAAAATTCTCCTTCGTACAAGTGTTACCCATTCCCCACATTCCTCCAATAATTCTTTAATTTATTAATTGTCTTACTTCCCTCACCCACCTAGAGTTACTCCTAAAATTACTCCTAGGTGTCCCTAGATTCCCTCATAGGTTTCAAAGGCTTTCCCTATTATGAAATTGCTAATTTAGTTCAATTTAGAAGGTTCTTAAATGCAGATTCTTTACTAAGTTGACCTCCAACTTTTTACCTCTAGTTCCCCTCTTTCCCTTTTTATGTTACCTCCTTTCCCTAGTTTCCTAAATTTTTATAGTTTCCCTCTTTCCCCTTTTTATTAGAGCTAAAAACGACAGTTGTGCAATTTAACCTTTGTTTCCTTTTATTATTAATTTAGTATCTTTTTAAACTATCACAAGTTAAAATAATTAATTTCTTCTTTACCTTTTTTATATCCACATATTTTATTTAAGTTCTTACTCTCTTCATTTTACCCAAAAATTTATGAAGACCAAAATTATTACTTAAGTGGTTTTTATCTTAAATTTTATTATTTTATTTTTATATAGATATTTTCTCAAGGGTAGACAAAATTTTACCCCTAGTGAGGTTTTAGACTTAGAACTTAGATTCTGAACTGGGTGACATTTAATTCGGGAAGTTGTTTTAAAAATTCTCAAAGTGTTATTTTTCTTAGGGCCATCTAGGTTCATCCCTCTATCATCATCAACGCGACGTGCCCTTCCGGACACACCACGTGCTCCAAGAGTGCCACTCGCCTCTTTTGTTTCTTTTGCGCGATGTGCCCTTCAGGACACACCACGTTCTCCAAGGGTGCCACTCGCCTCTTTTGTTTCTTTTGTGCGATGTGCCCTTCAGGATGCACCACGTGCTCCAAGGGTGCCACTCGCCTCTTGACTAATTGGTAGACATCAATAACCCTTGGAGTCAACACTCTGCCAGGTGAACTTGTGGGAGACTAAGGGATTCTAAGGAATAAGGCCCCCGCCTTATTGCACGCCCCTTAGAATCATCGTGAGCGACTATCGCAGTCTGCCCTCATGGCATCGTGGGTCCTCTCGAACTAGGTAATCGTTAACCTACAGTTTGAGCAATGACGTGAGTGCTAGTAGGTTGTGGCAGGGTTGTTGTCCACACCCCCCCCCTCAACCTCTCTGGTAGTCGTGTGTGACCCCTTTACTCCATATGTGAGTCTAATCAGCAAGCTATCGTCAGCCTGCATCATCAACAAATCATGTCAGAACATATCCACATCATATCATATAATCAGTTGTACTAATATCACAGTAAAACAATCAAACCCCAATAGCACACTCCCTGACTCGATACGGAGTCCAAGGGGTTCCATCGATGCCTCTGCATCCTCAAGGTCCAAAACCCTGCACACTCAGTAAAACTGAGTCAATAGCACCTGTCTATGTCAATGTAGTAAAACAACATGTCATCTACCCATGACGCATCATAATCAAAGACAAATGTTTTAATATCATAATAATTTGAATCACTTGCGAGCAAGTGTCCTCAAAGAATAATTTCACTCAGTGCACCAGAGTGGGATGTTACATACACCCCCTCTTGGTCTAAACTTCGTCCCAAAGTTTCACAGTATAAATGCCGAAAATAAGTGTATCACAGTATCATATGTCTATCTATCAAACAAAAATGGAAACTGTTGGCGCATATCATATGCGTCCTCCCAATAAGCATCCTTGTCATTTCCCATTCAATGCCTAGTCATCACCCGATCAACATCCATGTCATCACCATGTGTCTTAGTGTAATTGGATACCATAGGCTGCCACAAATCATTATCTGATTGTTGACCACATGTCATCATGTGATTGGTTAACATATCTTGGAATTAAACTTAGCAAATAAGTTAAGTATGGAGATGAGGAAATGGACTAGAGGAGAGGGGGGGAATGGCATGTCGATTGAGAGTCACGTGGATAGAGGAATGGATTGGATGTAGATTTTGTGGAGTTGTGGGTCCGTGGGGGTGAGGGAAGTGAGGAAGGAGGAGTGTCATGGGGTCATGGGAGAGGAATATGGGTGAAGTAAGGGAGAAAAATGTTAAGTGTGGGAGAGTTTGGGAGAAGGGGGAAGTGGGAGGAGTTATAAGAGGGGAGTGGAGTGAGGAGAGAGAATCAAGTTCTAAGCATGGAGAGAGGATTATGGAGAAGGGGAGAAGGGGAATCTGAACCCGAGGAGGAGAGAGGAGTATGGAGGGATAAGGAGGGGAGAGAGTTTAAAAAATAAACTAAGTAAGGAGATAGGGAATCAAGAAATAAGGAGAGAGGGGAGTGTGAAAAACTTCGAAAATATTCGAAGTATGGAGAAAGTATGGTAGAGTGAAAGGTAATAATATTAAGTGTAGATAAGTTTATAAGTTTAGAGTATGAGACTAAGTGTAGAGTATGGACACAAGAAACAAGAAACAAGACTAAGTGTAGAAATTAGTCTCATAAGACTATGAGAGAATGAAAGAAGATTTATGAGAGAATGGAAGAACTCAGACTTCATGCTAAGTATGGAGATGAGAAGAAGTGAGGCTAGAGAAGACTAGAAAGTATTCCAAGACTGGTACCGAGAAGACTAAGTCCGAGGAAACTTAGTGCCATGATATGAACCAATTGTGTTGCACATGAAGAAATGATCCTTTAGACTAAAACATGGATATCTTGAGCATATAGAATCGAATTTTGAATCCACAAGATGCATGATGAAGCTGAGACTGAGGGTTATGCCATGAAATGATGATCGTTCAAAATTTCTTTCTTTTGATGTCAATTTTTTTTATTATTCCAAGAGCAATAAATCAAGGTGTCCATATTTTTTATCAACAAGACTCCCTTAGTATAGTCATGGTAGATTGGTACAATCACAAAATGTAGCTTGTACACCTTGGTGAGAAGGTCATTCAGTTGGATAGCTAGCAAGAATATAGGCTCACTCAAATGATGGCACAACTACAACAAAATTTGGCAAAGAAGGAGGCTTTAGAAAATCTCTAAGCAATTGTCCAAGAGCACCAGGAAGAAAGGCCACCATCCATTGCCACTACCTCAGCCAACATCATGACCAACACTACTTTGGTAAGTTCAACTTCCATAGAAATTATTCAAGATCATCTTGGTTAATTTGAAAATCATATTAGAGGAATCGGTTCCTCTAATATGGGCTATGATGAACAATGGTTTGGAAAGAGAAGACAAGAAATATTGAGCCCCATTGTAGCTACATTGTGGGTCAAGCTTGAAGGCCTAGAATTCAATGGTAGATTTGAAAATCCCATGACCATGAAGACCATTTTTGTGAGGGTGAAAGACATGACTGAGTTGGCCTACTCATTAGAAGAAACAATAATAGTACATGAAGATGGAAACCAACTACCACCTCAACCTACTTGTGGCAAATTGAAGAAGGAAATCAATGAGAAGATATTGAAGACTCAACATGAAAAATCACTCAGAAGAAGTAATAAGTAAATCAACTAGGAAAAGAAGGAGAAGAATACCAAGAGATCTACCTCAAACAAGACATCCCTTGTTTGTCATTGTTGTAAGAGGAAAGGCCACAACACTACCAACTATGGAATTCAGAGGCTTGTTAATTTTTCAAGAAGAAATACCATCTTGATGCATATTTCTCGGAGAAGCAAGCCAAGTGACACAAGCTAGATTGTTTTCAGAGGGGGAATAGAAAGAAGACTGCTCTAATCCAATAACAAAATCAAAGGCACATGGAGAAAAAGAGTATGTCAAGCAGTCCCTACAGTAGCACCAAGAAATTTTACCACCACTACAAGTTGAGTGGTCATTAGGAAGCGAAGTATTGGTGACTTCATCTTAAGCTTCACCCCATAAATCACACAACCAAGAGAAGAATGTGGAGAGTGAAGATTGAAGAAGATAAAGTGTTGTTTGTATCTCTAGTCCAAAGAGAAGAAGGCAACCAAGGAGTTATAGTAGCAAAGGAGGTCAATGAAACCTACAAGATGGATAACAGGTTGATGCCAATGGTAGCCACAATTCAATTCATGTTTTCAATATTGCATCTGAAGAACCCCTTCTTGGAGATGTTTTGAAGATTGGTGAACATAGATCATTGATATTGGGGGTATTTTGGAGAAATCCATGATGTGTTTGCAAGCATGTGTAGGCACCAGAGAGTTTTTTACATGCCGGGAAGCAAGCGATCATAGTAGAAGAAGGAAAAAAACACTTCCTCTTAAGAAGTTGTTACATGATCGCAGCATGTTGGTGTCACACTAAAAAACCACAAAGTATCATTTGACGAGTCAAAGCTAGAGCCAGAGCTAGAGTTATATCCAGGGGATAGAGTCGGAACCATGTTCCAAAGAAGGAGATAGAAGGAACATTTATCCAAATTTGTTTCGTTTGAGATTTTTGAGACCAAAAATCCTATCAATGGAGGAGTATGTTCCAAAATGGATCCAAACCAATGAATGAGTTTAGGACTCAGTATCTATAAGAGAAATTTGGCAATTTATAAAAGTTAGCAAACATTGTAAACCAATGCAACTGTAAAAAAATGAATAAGACAAAAGATAAAAATGAGAATATGTGTGTGTGTGTGTGTGTGTGTGTGTGTGTGTGTGTGTGTGAGAGAGAGAGAGAGAGGAATGATAAATGAAATATTATGTTGTTGGTCTTCCCATTACCCCCCAACACTCCTTATTTCCTCCTTCACTTTCATTTTCAATCGGTCTTTTTGGCCAAGAGAGGAAGAGGCATATAAAGCAATGAAATAAATGTAACTAGAGATTGCTAAAATGAAATACTAAGCCCCCATTTGAAGTTGGTTTTCCCATTTGAATTTCCAGGGTAAATTATGAGTTGTTATGTATGAATTTATTTCTTGTTATGTGGTTTTCTCTTTCTTTGTGATGAAATGGAGTTTATTTGTAGTTTAATGGTTGTCTGTGTATTGTATAGCAAGGATGAATTCTTTTTCAATTGTGTTTGAGTTTGTTTTCTATGGATATAGTCCCCATAAGCCACTAAACCAACCCAACAGCTCTCTAATCACTTGTGTACATCTATTTCGAAGATGGAAGATCAATTACTCTTATTTCATATCTATTGTGAATGTTGAGGAAGTTGCTAAATCGATCTTTAATGGTTGTTGGGGTTTTTCTCTCATTTTCAAGTCACCACTTCACTCCCTGAGCTAAAAAAAATTATTGGTTGTGTCTTCACTCACCCACTAGATGTATGCACTCCCTTGATCAAATTTCTCATTGTTGGGCAAATTCTTCCCTTGTTGGACCATCATTTCACTTGTCTAGGATGTTTTTGACTTGCTTGGGACATTTACCACTTGCCTAGGTTGTTTCTCACTTGCCTGGGGTGTTTCCCAATTGTCTAGGACGTATTCCTACTTCCATGAGTCAATTCCCACTTACCTGGGGTGAATTCCTTTCCCCTGGACTATCATTCTATTGTCTGGAGAATCTAGGTATTCAATGGATTTTTCCATTGGTTATGGAAATACGAAAACATTCTAGAAACCTAGGAAAGATAAATCAAGTAAGAGATTTCAATGGGATAACAATTTCCTTATGTTATAGCTTTGCAATAATGTGGAAGGTATTGCTACAAATAGAAATGTTAACCAGTTGTCTAGTAAATGGTTATCTGTGTGATTTTGAATTTTTAGTTTTCAACTTTTCATTAGATTGTTGATGAAGTTAAATTGATGTGGTTGGCTACACATGCCTTTCAACATGGTTGTTACTTCAAATATCAACAAGCTCACAAGAATGCTTTTTCTTTGATAGTAATGCTGGTGCTACACTCTTAAGTTTAAGATTTGGTTAAAATTAAATGTGTTTTAAGTTTTCATGTTAATGTTATCTGTGTGATTTTGAATTTTCAGTTTTCAACTTTTCATTAGATTGTTGTCGAAGTTAAATTGATGTGGTTGGCTACATATGGATTTCAACATGGTTGTTACTTCAAATATCAAAAATCTCACAATCATGTTTTTTCTTTGATAGTCATGTTGGTCCAGCACTCTTAAGTTTAAGATTTGGTCAAAATTAATTTAATTTTTCACGTTAATGTTCAAATAAATAAGATGATGGTATCGAATCAAGTCTACCTATGGAACTTTTTATGTTTTTTCGTTGTGCATGATTTCTAGAATTGTTTTTCCCAAACATTAAACCTTGATTGTAGTCAAGAGAATTAACACCACAACTCAGCCAAAGGAACCTTCATTAGAGAAAATTTTCTCCAAAAATGGGCCTCCTAAGGAAATTATAAAATAATAATAATATGTGTGTGCCACATCAAAGTCGTGTATGCCACATGACATTGTCATATAAGCTAGGCTAATTTAAAATTATGAGATGAGAGTTAAAAATAATAAGGGGAAGTTTAGATTCTTCTCCATAGACAATAAATTGCAATAATTTTATTTTAAGGATTTTGTATGTTTTTTATAAAATATTGACGATTTTTAAAGTAAAATATTTGTATTTTGTAGAATCTGGGTGAATCATTTTTAGAAAAAATGTAAATTGATAATTTTTTTGGGGGGGAAACATGGAAAATTAGCCCGTGGACGGAATTTAGCCCCTAAGAGATTCCCTGAAATAAAATAAATAATATATTATTAGTCAAAATAATAATTTATAATATAGTCATAATATAATAGTATATTATATAACCCAGTGGGTTAGCTCAAGTGGATGAGTGTCGTTGTTTGCTTCAATGAAGTTCGGGGTCGAATCCCCGGCTAGGAGCCGGTATAGGGTCTCACTTGATGTCTCCATCGGGTTAGGCCCGTAATAAGGCCGAATGGTTTACCTCGTTTACCATCCACGAAATGTGGGAAAGTACTCGAGGGTTTCTCGTGCTCTTTTCCGAGGAAAAAAATAATAGTATATTATACAATAATATAGAATATATAACATAATATAAATTAATAACTATAATGTTAGAAAAACAGGACCGTGGAGCAATAAAATAAAACAAATGCGGAAACAAAACACAAAAGATACACAATACAAGAGAGACACAGATTTACGTGGTTCACCCAGTGTGGGCTACGTCCACCAGAGAAATTGCCAGGTCCTTTCTTTATTATTATCCAGCAAAATGAAGGGATACAACCTACAAAAAAACAAGTTGTAACTTCCTCTTGTTTCTCTCACAGTATCCTCTCTCAGAATACAATACTCACCAACATACATAGCCGCAATACATTTCCCTCATAAAAGAGGGCTGCCTTCTAGGGAAAAAAACCCTAACATAATCTCTATCGTTAGATCTGCGACCTTATAATGAACGGTCCAAATTTACAATGAAATTACAATATACTTTTACAAGGCAATTTTTTCTTTGGGGGCTTCACCCCCGAACCCCCGCTTGCCCCCAGACCCCCCATTCGGAGGGATAGCCCCCCCGAACTCCGCAGAGGGGGTACCCCCCTCTACACTCCCCCACGTGGAAGAGTGTACATACTTCTGGGGTGTAAATACTTCAT
>ML778726.1:938276-949558 GCA_009831015.1 Picea engelmannii | reverse complement strand
CACCAACAACATCATCAAATTTTAAAGTATTTGAACCAGAGATAGAGTTACTTACAGCCATGACCAAGCCATTCCAGCTTTCTAGCAATGAGCACAAGATTAGAAGAGCCCTAACCTCATCATCAAAGTCCACTTTTACAAAACTTAGTTTATTAGTAACCATATTAAATTCATTTAAATGATCTGCAACAGACCTAGCTTCCGACATATTCATATTAAATGATATCTTCATTAGAAATACCTTATTGGACGTCGAGGGTTTTTCATACAATTTGACCAACGCATCCATCAAACCCTTCGTTGTCTTTTGTTTCAAGATATTGAAAGCCATCGACGTTGCCAGGCTCAGCTGTATCATTCCTAGAGCCTTTCTGTCAAGAATCTCCCATTCTTCATCCTTCATGGTCGTCGGCTTCTTTGCTACTCCGCTCAATGGTAGGAATAGATCCTTCTTATATAAATAATCTTCCATCTGCATCTTCCATAACTGGTAGTTTTGGCCGTTAAATTTCTTGACCCTAAACTTTCCATCTTCCGACATTTCTCCCACTCGAACCAGGAATCCTCTTTTCCTGCGAGTTACCTTATGCTCTGATACCAGTTGTTAGAAAAACAGGACCGCGGAGCAATAAACTAAAACAAATGTAGAAACAAAACACAGAAGATACACAATACAAGAGAGACACGGATTTACATGGTTCACCCAGTGTGGGCTACGTCCATCAGAGAAATTGCCAGGTCCTTTCTTTATTATTATCCAGCAAAATGAAGGGATACAACCTACAGCAAAACCCATTGTAACTTCCTCTTCTTTCTCTCACAGTCTCCTCTCTCAGAATACAATACTCACCAACATACATAGCCGCAATACATTTCCCTCATAAAAGAGGGTTGCCTTCTAGGGAAAAAAACCCTAACATAATCTCTATCGTTAGATCTGTGACATTATAATGAACAGTCCAGATTTACAATGAAATTACAATATACTTTTACAAGGCAATTTTTGCTTCGGGGGCTTCTCCCACAAACCCCTGCTGGGGGCCCGCTTGCCCCCAGACCCCCCAGCCGGGGGGATAGCCCCCCTGGACTCCGCAGAGGGGGTACCCCCCCTTTGCACTCCCCCGCGTGGAAAAGTGTACATACTTCTGGGGTGTAAATACTTCATGGGGTATAAACACGGCTGAAAGTAAAAGACCTATAAATCAGGAAGATAATCAGGCTCCACAACCAACATATAATATAATATTGAACTTATGATAAATTAGTAACATATTATTTTTGTTTTTGGCTCTACAACTAGGGTTTCCCTAGCCGCATACCTTGTCGCAGGCCCCTTAGTTCGTTGTTTCATGTTGCAAGTATCTTTTCGTCAATCCGGGGCGTCTTCCTATCTCCTCTTCTCTCCCTCCATTTGGGCTTCGTTGGATGTCGGTTGTTGGCTTGGAATAGGGATCGCGCACTCTTATATGCAACCCTATCTGTCACTTGTGATGGGTCTTATCTGGTGCGGATCTGGGGTTTTTTGTTTGGGATCATGTTGTTTCTCTTGCTTCGTTTGTTATCTTTGAGGATCTGGTGTCGTAAGAGATTTAATGTCGCATCGCAGTCTTATATTCTTTGGTGTGGCCTCCCACTCTTTTGGTGGCTATAGGAAGTCTACATATTTGGTTTCTTCATTAGTTTGTTGGTCCATTCAGGGTCTAATGCATATTCAGAGATGTGGTTCTCTCGGTGCAATGGTGTTGATGTTGCGTTTCAGTGTTTTTTGGTGGTTGGGGTTTGAGTTTCTTCTTACCTCTTTTGATCTAGGACCTTGTGCAGCGGGTGTCGGGGTTTTTCTACGTCCATGTCTAGTGATCTTGTTTTGCATTTGTTCGATGGTTGGATCAAAGCTTTGAGGTCTTTATTTTGGGTGTGCAGTGTTGATATGTGAGGTATGTGTCAGCACTTTGAAGTCCTATACTTGGGCATGTAGTAATCTGGCCTCTCTCTTTTGGATGCGGGGTGGTGTATCGTTGTTCATGGGTGAAAGATTACATATGTTATTTGGTCTCCGTGGTTCTGGTTCTAGTGAGGATTGTATGTCGCTCTGACCTGGTCTGTTCAACATATGGAGTTTTCTTTGGGGTCTTCCTCTACTTCTCTTTCACGACAGAGTTTGATGATTTTTTTGATTACTTTGCTTTATGTGGATGTTGATGGTTGTTGTTGTTAGGATTCCTTCGATCCTCCTTACTTGTCGACAGGGCACCTCTCTCTATGCTCATATTTGGATGTATATTTCATTTTCCTGAGGCTTTTTAGTCTATTTGTAGATGTTTCTTTATATCGGCTTGGTTCGCAAACACAAGGTTTTCCTTGTATCTTTAGAATGTAATTTTGGTTTCTAATGAAATAAAAATTACATTTTTTTTTGTTTTTTTTTTCGAAGAAAAAAAAAAACTATAATATAACACTACTATGAATGAATGTGAATGTGGAAACATTATAATAAATGTATAATATGATATAATAATATTAAATATATAATATAGTCATAATATAATATCAATTAATAATTATAATAAAATAATACTATGAATACATAAATAGGAAAATGCAATACTTATTATATCTTATTATATTATAATACAAATGTGAATGTGACTAATGTATTAGAGGATATACTTATCATAGATTATTATAATATAATACAAATGTGCATGTGTCAGATGTCTTAGAGAATATTTGGAGTATAAATTAAAGATGGAAAGGTCAACACATACTACCAATTAATATGAATTAATTATTATATAGAAAATATATGATATTAAATTAATAAGTATATTACAACTTTATAACTACTAATTAAATATTATATAATAATTATATAATATTACAAATTAATAACTATATGATATAATATTGTTATTATATAATATAATCATAACAATACATTATTATTATATATGATGGAAGCTCACATTATTATTGATATCTAATAATAATGGAAATATAAAAAAATAAATGATAATAGATATCATACAATAAATAACAAAAATACAAATAATATAAAATATTCTATATTGAGTATTTCAAAGATATTGAACATATCACGAGATGATCGATCTCACCAAGATCTTAAGTAAGATGAGGTGTACATATGGTTAAATATTGTCAAATAGAAACATAACACAAAATCATCATTGACTTTTATATGTCCAACTCAATTATTATGATGGACTCAATTCTTTGAAATTCTATTGGTTAAGCACAACTTTTCTTATAAGACCCATTTTTGGATAAAATTTCCTCTAATGCAAAGCAACTTTGCAAAGAAGATTGATAACATGAAAAAAACCTTAGTAGTATAAAATGACAACGAGTTTAGAACTGCAAAATGAGACCAAGAGAATGAATCTAGGGGACGCCATGGTTTCAAATATGCAACAACAATGTCATTTTCATAGAGAGCAAATTCACTTACTGAGTTTAGAGTTCTGAACACAAGTGAACCCAACAAATATTGGACACCATAGGTTCATGATTCCGCTTGTTATAGCTAATTGCATAGGAGAACCATAGTGAGCTTAAGGAAGGAAGCATCCTTACCTACTCGTTGGAGAATAAGTGGTTGTGTTATGCATGTTACAATGAAGAGAAAGTCGTGTATCCATGAGAAGAAGAGAGATCCATGTACAAGGTAGAGGACAAAGGCCTAGTAGCCTTTCTAAAGGAAGAACACTATGTACAAGACTAAGACAGAGACACGATTTTTAACTTTCACAAAGGATCTATGTTTGTGAAGCGAGTGGGCTATAACCCCTCCCCCCTCATTTACAGATCATAAGGTTTATTGTATGGTGTTTCCCTACCTTAAGGTTTTTTTTTTATTTAATGAAATATTAAACATTTGTACCATTTTTATGGATATATGTTTTTTGACTCATATTAAGATCCAAGAATCATAAAAATTATTATCCTATAAGGAATTTGTTTTGGGCATTGAAAATTACCTCCAAAAGGTGTCTCCTTGACTTTTTTTTCATATCTTCCCAGAGTCAAATATAACGTGGAGAGAAGAATAGGTTTGGAGAATAATCTCATCTATTGCCAATAATTTTAAAGGTGAACTATTTACATTTTGTTTAATTGATCGATTGATATTCAATATATATAATGGATTATTTTATTGTTAATGTATGGGTGATAGAGGAGGAGGTCGATAATATTGGTCATTAGATCTAGGGTCGCAAATGAGGGTCCAACTTTTATAATATGTAAGAGTGATGATGTTAATGTTTTTCATGGGATGACTAGGGAGATGGAGTTTGTATGAGGTTCCTTGCTTATAGAATTTGAAAACATAGTTGGTTATCTATGCTATTTGGGTTGGCAATGGTATGAGGTTCCTTGTTTATAGGATTTGAAAACATAGTTGGTTATCTATGATCATGATCCTTCTCTTTACCTGCTTTTTCATAGTATTATTTTGTATAAACATGGAAAGGGTTCTTTATTAGTGTGTCCAAAATGTCAACATAACTTTAGTGGCAGCTACCTATTTTTTTCCTCCTTGCTGATTTTTTTTATTTGATTGTTCACAATCTGATATATTGAGAATAATAGAATAATGGGTTAGGAGGGTAATTTATTTTATGTCTTTGTATTCTGTATGAGGGGAAAAGACATAGTATTATGAACCGCTTCACTATTGCATTTTTATAGGTTCCCAATGACACTTTAGGCCTTAACAAAGCAAAAGGTAACTAAAGTTTGAAGCTTCAATTCGCAAATTATAAGCAAAAAAATCATAATTACATTTGAATATGTTTAATACACAACGAAACATTGAAAATATTGTTGTAATTATATAAGTTGTATCCCTTGGTATGCACTACAATATTTGTATGTTTCACCTTCATTAACAACATAATCTTTGTAACAAATCATTATATGTTATCATACATATATATAGCGCAATTTATTTACATGCGTTTTTTTTTTTGTTTACCTTTGATTTTTAAGATAACCAACATGGCCATGGAATGAAACTCGTGGCTTTCATATGCTCTCAGGACTATCTCTTCTTATGTTGCAAATGAATTAAAACTCAAAGAACCATGTATATTGAAAATGAATTAAAACTCAAAAAACCATGTTTAATCTATATGGTTGTTCATAGAATTTGTCTCTTAGGGAAAGTGAGAAGTCCTTATCCTTATTAAGGCAATGAACCATTCAAGGGTGGGATGAAAATTTTCAACAACTATGTTGCGTATTTGTTTTATATTCAAACTTTGCACATGTGAATTTTGTTTTATATTCAAACTTTTCACATGTGAATTTTGATTAAATTTAGTTGAAATTTTATACTTTAATTTATTCAAAATTTGCACATGTCAATTTTGATTAAAATTGGTTGTTTTATATTCAAACTTTGCATATGTGAATTTTGATTAAAATTTTATGCTTTAAATTATTCAAAACTTTGCACACGTCAATTTTGATTAAATTTGGTTGAAATTGTATGTTTTAATTTATTTCATTGTTATTTTGTTTATCGATAGATGTCATCATCTTATAATTGATATGATTGTTTCATGTTAAATGCTACCATTTATAATTGAAATATCAATTCTTTAATATAAAAATGGTATCAGACATTAATTACCCGTGATTCATAATGTATTTAAAACCTATAAAGAAAACTTTCCAAGTCACTCTATAAAACTTTCCAAGTATTATAGATTAAATTTAAATATTGATATTTAAATTTTGTATAGCTTTTAACATTGGATTAAGTTATTTATGTAAGAGAAGTAACAATCATAGAATAAGGAACAATACTATAATTAGAGTTTGGTGAAAAAAGTAGTAGGACTAGAATACTAGAAAGTGTTGAACTTTCACATATCAATCATTTATTTAATGGTGATTTCTAAGTGCATAATACCCTCCCTTTTATTGTAGACCTAGCCTACATTGAGTAGAAAGACAAATGGATATAGAGCATCAATTTTGAATTTAAAGTTATATGTTCAACTATTCTTACTATGCAAGTGAACCTAGGTGGTTATTTCATTGTATATGTAGTTCAACAAATAACTTTTACATTTCATAGATGTATCATTGTTCATTATAGTATATTCAAGGCATTCTAATTATATGATCTATTTATTATTGATGCCATCATTCGATAGGATGCCTTTTTTTTGCTAGTGTGTCTATGACTTGTGGGACTAGCCTTTGGCTAAGAAACCGCAACCCAGTTACACAAACTATGTGGAATTTTTTTAGAGCAATTGCTAAATGGATTTAAAAATATGGAAAAAACCACTTTAAAATGCGACAAAGTTGTAGGGTCATCTAAAGGACTTTTATACCAATCATAACATCTAAATATTTTTTTCATTAGTCTATATTTTTGTGGGAATTTTAATAGATATATTTGTTTAATTTACGTTATAGGTTGAAAATGTTGCAACCTTAAACTTTAGTTGCCATGTGTATTGGAAAATATTATGATGATCTTATAGTTTTTGTTTTTTTCTATAAATGCTAAACATGTGTCTTGTTGTTTAAAATGAAGGTTTTAGGTAATTTATAGTTTGTTTTTTAGCACACATGGTTTTATGAAGAGTTTTGATCGTTCTTCCATCCATCATTAAAACCACGTTGTATTCAACGCTTGCAAGTGCGTATTTAGCTAATTGCATAATGCAAACTGAATTATTGTTGAATTTATGGGTGGTAGTGATTTTCTTGTGAAAATTTTGTACAAACATCCATCATGCTACAAACAATGACCTGCTCCTCCCCATCATGTTATATGAGGGTGGGGTGGGGGGTAATATTAGAGAAAACATATGGGTGGGGGTGGGGGTAATATTAGAGAAAACATATCACTTGAAACTAAAACTGCTAGATTGAGTTTTTATAGTTGTAGATATTTTTCATAAGATTTGAGAGAAGTCAATCATCTTTGACATTGTTTTTTAAATGGATTTATCGACTTATTCACTTGTAACTAGTTTGTACTTTATGATCGGAGAAGGGATGATGTATGGGTGTTGGGGACTAATGTTGAGATATTTATGTTATTTTTGTTAATATGTGATGTCAGATGGCATCGATTTTTGTATTCCATCTTCAGAGGAGATTTTAGGTGTCTAGTAATGTTGATTTCAATAGAAGTTATAGTTAGACATTATTAAATCCTCTAATAAAAGTTATAGGTTCTGGGATGTTAATATAAGTGTGTCTTGCACAAAATACATTATGAGATTCTGATTTTATTGTTGTGATATTTTAAGGGTTTAGTGTTTTATTTATCATATTATCTCCTTCTAACCATAGGTGAATCATTATCCTATAAGGTATATGTTTTAAGCTTTGAAAATTTCCTCCAAAAGTGTCTCTTATTATTTTTCTTGCATACTTTCCAAGACTCATATATAACATGGAAATAAGCATAGGTTCAAGAACAAGCTCATTTATTGCCAATGATTTTGAAGGTGAGCTATTTACATAATACATTGTTTCTCTACTTTCTTGGTTTTTTAAAATTATCGATTGATATTTGATAGACATACTGAATTATTTGGTTATTAATGCATAGGTGATAGAGGATGTAACGAACCTCATAGTTACGAAAACCACTCTAATAACAGGTGCAAATTTATTTATTTTTTGTGTGTGTAAGGTATGTGCGCGCGTGTGGAAGTAACCACACACTTGACTCTACGTCGCCACTCGACGACCAACAAGACGCAACCACAACAAAAGTAAAACTGACCACCCGCCCGTCCTACCCTGCAAGGTTAGGACCTCCAAGACACATAATCAACACTCAAGCCCAGGTTCCCATCGATTTTAACCATTTAAGGTCTCAGGACTGGCAATTGTTCTGAGGAACATGGAGGTGTCTACATCCCTCCCGACACAAGCAACCAAGCAATAAAAGTGTAGGTCAAGGTACCACAAAAGTTAAGGAACAACCCCGTCTTCTACAAGCGCAAGTAAATAACTGTAAACTCAACTTATAGCCCAACCCATTTAATGTGATTCCATTACTTAGGCAACTTTAATCAATTGTGCATCCCCATTTGTCGTATCATGGTGATTTAAGCACTTAATTTAGGACATTATGCTCATCGGCTATAAATGATCATTAATTTCATCAATACTACCGAAACAACAACTATTTCACTTTACATTCCAATATCTACATAAATGACCATCATATTACATCTGATAGGATATCGATAACAGTTACATTAACCTTTCATAAAACGATAATGACATCATTATTAACAGCTCCATGATCATTAGCATTACCATTAAATGCTTCATTACATTACCATTACTGTAAAACCAATGACATGATTAACTACCATAAGAATTAACATGAAGTAGTACAATACATAATTAACCATAAGCGTTTAACCTGAAGTAGTACAATACATAATTCTTCCATTCTGTTATTCCAACAATTACTTTATCATTACTGCTTTGTAAAACCAGGATTTTTAACCATTAGTACCATTATCACCATGTTCCTTTAACTGTCCTATTTTAACTATTGTTGCATAATTACTTTAGCAATGATTACCTTATAAAAATGCAATTACTCCATAAAAACTAATAAAAACATGGCAGTTGGCTTTAACTACATAAAATCTGAAATAAGCTAAGTGGCCTTTATCAAATAAAGTGGTTGCCATTTAGGATCACCACAAGTCTTGTTACCTTAACCTTTCATAATCATTAATACCTGCATTTTAATGTTTCATTTTATTTTTTCATATCGATTGCATTTTATATTGTCATCTAAATAACAACAGGTCGCATGAAAGCATCCTTTCATAAACATTATTACAACAGCATATTCATATTTCAATTTATTGTCATTATCGATTTGCATTAACGTTTGTCATTGAAAACAACAGGTCATTGAAAACAACAGGTCGCATTTCAGCAACCCTCCGTAACCCTTACGACTCGGCATTTTATATTTGCATTTATTTATAAAATAACAGATCAACCAGATAACATTAACTACGGCAATAAGTTAAGGTGTAGTTACACATTTTTAGGCACAATCACTACTCCCTAACGAAAAGCAGAACCGTCATACAGTCACCCATCAATTTTGTTGCACTAGCACTGTTGCAGTTTTCAAGGGAGATTAAAACGAACAGCTGAGAAGGAAGGTGGGAGCAAGATGCACGGGGGTGCGTGCCAGCAACGCAGATATCAATTCACGCCAAACTCAGGCATGGTTGTTACACTAAGTGTGCAGAGCCAGGGGACGTGGCAGGGAAGCTGAAACCGTGGCCATTCATAGGGTGGTTGTCTAAAGGTGGTTTAATTTCAAGTTTAAAAAAAAAAAATACTTAACAAATGGAAGGGGTTTGCTGTGAGACTTACGCACCCTCAACGAGAGGCGCATTCCACTACCCGTTGTCCAGCCCATACACGTCCAGTCGCAGGGTAATCCATGGTGGCTGGGGCGAGTTTTAAAGAACTATCCGGCCAAAGGAGGCACAACCAGGAAGGAGGAATCAACCATACAGCCAATCCCAGGGTAAAACGCCAACCATCATGAAAAAGAAAAGCGATAACAGTCTTGATTGAAAATGCCAGCAGTCATGCTTCAGAACGCCAACAATCATGATCTATTAAAATGATATCAGGCGAGATTAAAATCCCTCGGTGAGATTGAACGCCCACAGAGAACGCATTCGCCCACAGACAAATAAAAATGCATAGGTTTAATATTTTGCGGACACACCATTTGATTTCTGTTCGTAGAGTAAAAATTAGCTGGTTAAAGGAGGGCCAACGGTATAGAAGGAAAAACGCAGGGCGACTTAAAATAAGAGAAAAAGAAAAATGCAGGGCCATCAACACACAGTCACAGTTGGGGCAGATGCACACCAGTCTGAAGGCAATGAAATTGAAAAATGTAGTAAATGTCGAAGGAACCAAATGTTTATGGATAGTTAAGAAATATTTTAGTAAAAATGTATGTGAAATCTTACCGCATGGTTGATCGGTAATTCTTCTTTTCCTTAACGATTCCGAGATTTTAAATGAAGAAAACCAAACATTTGATTTCTGGTTGTCATAAGCATAATTTACTGTACCGAATTCTTAATTTACTTTACCAAAATCTTGGTGAGAATTACACTCTTCAATTGATGAAAACCTACCTCCCATCTGGATAGTATTTTTGATATCCATTTTATCAAAACCAAATCAACAAAAATGACTAGTTTCCTGAAGTTTAGAGGATGGAGATTTAAAAAGGATAGTACGAAATAACTTAAGACAATTGTGTTCGACTGTGTTTATGTAGAAAAGAAGGGCAATTTACCTCTTTCAATAGGACGGATTGCGATAACAGTTGGTAGAGAAAAACACAGAACAGAATTATAACGACACGCCCATGCACTTTTTTAAAAACGCCCACAGTCCAATGAGAGATTTCAGAACCATAATCAATAAGAATTCGCACAGTCCTAAGCAGTAATAATAAAAATGTACCCAGTCAAGAACGGCGTACGCATGCCAGAAATTAGATTCGCAAATCACTTAAACCACAACGCAACCCTGTAAATGCTACCATGCATGCTAGCTATCACAGTGTTTGTTATTGACAGTAAAATTATGCAACAATAAAATTACAGCGAATAATCAATCCAAACCTTCTACTCTACCAATAATGCACGTACCTTTTTCCTTATCGACCGCCTCGATTGATGTACGCACCTCGGTGGATGTCCCGCTCCCCTTGCCACTCCTGCTTGCTGACCGTAGCGATCTCACCGGTACCTCCCAGCCAATCGCTAGGGGTACTCTGCTTCCCCCTTAGCCCCCTGAGCCGCAAAGGGGCCACACCAGATCCAGAGATAAGACTAGCTTCTCAGCTCGCCTCCAAGGTTGAGCTACCACTCCAATACAGCTGAGAAATTCCCAACTCCTCACAAGAAAACAGTCAAGCCACAATCCGGCAGCGTAACGTTACGCTAACCGTTCATCCCCTCTTCCTCCAATTTCCCCTTCTTTTATAGAAATTTGAGACCCACCTACTTTCCTAAATCATTATTAATTTAAGTTTTATTGACAATCCTCTAAAAATTCTCTGTCATCCAAGTGTCACTCATCCCCCACGTTTCTCCAAAATTTATTTTCTTTAAAAATATTAAAAGACTCATTTCCCTCACCCCCCTATAGTCGCTCCTAAAATTACTCGTAGGGTTCCTAGATCCCCTCTCATGCTTTTAATAACTTTCCTA
>ML778726.1:906378-921979 GCA_009831015.1 Picea engelmannii | reverse complement strand
GGAGAACACCATACCGGAGTTTGGCCAAGTCATCTGTAATGTTGTAGAGAGAGAAATAATGTTCCATTTGTGTGACCCAACCAGTGGGGTCTGAGCCATCAAATTTAGTTACATACACCTGCGGAAGGCGTATGTCCCTTTGAAATCTCATTGTGGTGTTTTTACTAGCGTGGTATTTATTGAAATTGTAAGCACATGTGTGTTTTGCTAGGCCCAATCAGGGTTATGGATAATTTTAAAAATGGTGCCTGTGTGTAATTGGTTATGTTCGCTTTGTATATATTATTGGATCATCGTACATATTATCAATAGTTTTAAAAGGGAAGTTATATCAAAAGAGATAAGGCTCGGGTTGTTGGTTGATATGATGAAGGTTGTGTGTAATCAGGCATATTTTGGAAGTCTGTTCGTATTTGAAAAGAAAAGGACCTGTGTATATTTTAATTGGGCTCGATTGTAAATTGGTGGACAGTGGATGTTGATTATTATAGTGATGCATTATGGGATAGAGGTCAAGCATATTGTGTGTGTTTTTTAAATTCTTAAAAGGAAGGAAAATAAATAAAATATCAGTGCTTTCTGAGTAGGACTGTTGAAATGGAAAGTTTTTTTTGATTATGAGTTATGATTGCACAGACTGTTATGAATTGAGAAATTCTGGGAAATTTAAATGTTGGAACAATGAACATTTGATACACAGTAATTGTTGGTGTGGTGTTGATGTTTTTTGGATTGATTTTAGTACAGAGTTATGATTATTGATGACTTAATTTGTTTTATGAACAATATCCATTAACTTCCCTACCATTCTCTCACTTTTTCACACATTACGAATCGTCTCACATTCCCAGATTCACTTTGCACGCCATGTTCATAAAATAATTATAATTAAATGGAAACTCTGTATTATAACAATTGAAGGATGACATAGAGATGGGTTACAGTTGATATGTTTTGTTATTACAACACAGTTGCTTGTTTGATGATTTGTTGAGCAGTAATCATGATCTACTCCCTTTCATTTTATCACTTTTCGGTCAATACAACCCCCTTAGATATCCCAGAAACCTTATTCACCCCCTACTCATTGACAAGTATTAAACGATTTTTATGGATTGGATTGCATGGGTCTGATGTGTTGTTGAGCCAAAATTTGTTTCATATTTAAAGAGGTGTTATGTATGGTTTGTTTAAGAAGTTAGTTGCTAATAAACGTTGCATATAGGAATGAGCTTCTTCAGTAGGGGAACCATGGTCGAAATAACAGGGGAAGAGGAAATTAGAACAGAGGCCCTAGAAGACCAAGGTTTTCGATACATTTTGATGCAAATCCACAAGAGTTAAACCAAGTCTTCCAAGCTGGATTTTTCAAATAGATTGGACAAGGGGTAGTCCAACCTAGGCCAGAAAGGCCTCCCTTCCAACCCCAGCATGTCCCTGGTGTTAGCAACATTTCTTGTCTTCGGTATTGGGATACACAGGTCTGCACGTTGCTCGGGGAGTGCCCAAGCGCAGCACATAAAAGAAGTCCTTTTCAGACTTAAAATCAAGCAAGCGGGCAGTTTAGTCTTCAGTGGATAGGTTTTAGTGATAGAGCAGAACACCAATTGATGGGTAATTGCAAATTAACCAGGTTGCATCAAGTATAGCGCTAAAAGTTTTAAAGAAGTCAATGGTCGGAATCCCTCGGGAGGCATTCGCGAGGTTGCGGGAGCCGTTGATCGCAAGCAGTTCAAGCGCATTGCTGTTTCACGAGCTCGGGGTTCATGAGTTCAAAGGGCGGACCATATTCCTTTGGCTGCGCGAGATTCTGAGTTACGAAAAAGTGCCCGGAAGGGGGTTAAACTTCGCTGACCATCGCGTCTCGGGACTTCGTGAGGGGAGAATGCTGAAGTTTGATACTCCAACTCGCGAGGTCCCGAGTAGCGAAAGGCGCGAGTACTTGGGCCCCAGCCAACGGTTACATGTGGAGAGCGCTGACCAAAGAGGGATCCCTACCCGTATCTCCATCTCAGGAAGCGGGAGTTGAAGAAGAGGAACCGAGGGTCTCCGACTCGCGAGTCGTGAAATGAAAGTGCCCAAAGGTAGGCCCACACCATCAAGGAGCAGCCTCAGCCGTTCATCTACAGGGGACACCTGGTGCGTGACTAGGCTTCCCGCCTTCTCGCTCATTGCGATTTCGAAGCTCAAGAAACAGCTCCCTCATATCCCCGACGCGCGAAGTGACGAGCGTGTCCAGGACCTGGGGCCCACAACAGTGCCTGGTGAATTTAGGACCGTCAGATCTAGAGGGATACATGGCTCCAGATTAAGCCGCCTCGGCGTTTCGCTCATCGCGATTTCCAGAAATAGGGATCAGCCCCTTCCTATTCACGAACGCCGAAAGCGCATTTGAAAGTAAGCTTAGGGACGCAGCCCATGGTCACTGGGGAAAGAAAATAACTGCGTGAAAAGAGCCAAAGGCGCCGGATTTCAGTCACAGAGAGGCCTGTCACGACCTCTAGTTGTCGTCGGACCGGACTTCAATCCTGATCTTCGCTTGGAGTAAATGAAAGCAAGAAGGGGTGGTTGAAACCTCTCTTCGTTCATTAATTGTGAAGTATGGAGGGTCTGGTAAGCGGTCCGCTCGAGAGGGTCCTATGTACCCTTTCTTTCAGAAAATCCATGTCGAGTCCTCGACTAGTTGGAGGAGGTCTGCGCACGCTAAAACAACATTTACTGGCTCAACTACTCCTTCTGCAGGAGCCATGCGTAGTTAAGGTGGCGTCTGACAGAGAAATCCCATCTGAATTTGGCTGAAGGGACACAGAACCTTGGGCGACGAGCATGCCTCTATGAGGCGATTTTTTCTGAGTATATAGGCTCAGTTTTTTTATTTTGTAAAGGATCGATGGTTGAGCAGAGCTCCCAGTTGTAAAACTTTAATGAAGCATTGTTTTTTGGTTATGTCTAGACTTCTGAGACTTCTTGCCTTATGAATGCCAGTTTCTTTACATCTTTGTTATACTGTGTTAGAGCAGCTCGGAATTGGAGGATCCGATCGAGTTGTAGTTGTTATAAGATGATGTTGTAATGGATCACTGTAATAGTTACGGAGTCTCTAATCGGTTCCTGTGATTTCCTTAACGCTGAATGACTTGGAATTGGAGGATCCATTCAATTCCCCCCTCAGTTCCTTGAGACCCTGAACCAAGCGGATCTTGCATTCAGAGTCTTTCTTCTGCAAACTGCCGAAACCCTGTTGCCCAAAGTTGTTTGTTCACCTTTCTCACTAATTCTTCCACCTGTTCACCTTTTAATCAACCCGCTGGCTGAAGTTAGGATTCCAGATCTCCCTTGTTCTTTACGTACCAGATCTAGTCCCTGAGTTATAGTGATACCTCCTCGAGCCATTATCTCCATTTGATCATCCCTTCTAAACAAATCGTGACAGTAAACTGATAGGTGTCGGGCTCTACTCCTGCAAGCAATCCAGGAGTGACTTCTGACGCTAACACCTGGTATCCCAGTTCCCCCTCATGTCTCATTACAAATTGAAGTACCTGAAAATGATGGATGCAAAAAAGAGATTGTTCACGCAACAGTCTCCCAACATCGTGGCTGGCCCAATTTTTCTCTACCTGCTTCTCCTCCATCGGTTAACCCAATTGTCCAAATTTCCCTTGCACACTCACCTATACATTCTTTCCACACAAGCAAGAGACTCAAAATTGAAGCCCACCATACACATGATAAAGGTAAAGATGTTGCTACCCCCTCCTCTCCCTCAAGTGATCCTGCCAAATCTGTTTCATCCTGCATGCACTTGAGAGATGACTTCTCTCATGTTATCCATGAGATCAAGCCTAAAGGCTCTGTTGAGCACTCAACACACCCTAAAAAGTCTACGTAAAATTTCACTTTTTAGGTACCACTTGATCTTTTAGCATTGCCTGATATGAAAACGTTTCATTTGCTTATCATTTTTGTCTCTCATTAAGTATTTAAAAGATTGCTTGGACATGTGAAAATCATTAACTTAAAAGAATAATATCTAAATTAGAGAAATGACAGTCAAAGTTTTCCCGGGCGTGCTTAAGGATTTCGACATTGGGAAGGATTAAGCATGAAAGAGAACACTAGAGAGAACCAAAGTTGTCGAGCCCCGATCTTCGTTGGCATCAGTAGACGCAAAATTTCTTTTGCGACAAGCACCACCAAGAATATCGCCAATGACCGATCAATTCAGCATTGACGAAAGGTTAAAAGAATAAGCATTGAACAAAAAATGAAATAATAATCGCTGACCTCCAAGATGTTTTTGGCATCGAGAGTTTTCGAAGGATGATAACCCACAAAGAAATTGCACACTAGCTTTATTCCCAAGGCCATCAAACACTCTCCCGGCACCGACAGTCGCAGTGTCGAGCTCAGTTTAGTGCATTCAACTTAAACAAAGCCCTGAGTCTGACCATTACCCATAAATTAAGTTCTCAGTATCCTGAGTCAGCAGCACCACGTCGATACCATATGGTGAAGACAATCGACGTCGAAAGTTTTTTCAGGAGGATACCGATGGAAACATGCATAAGGATACCGCCGATTCCTTATCTACCCACTAACAAGACGACATGATGGGACGTTTTGGCTCTGAGATACACTAGATACGACACATTTAAAGGTTAATAAATTCCATAATCTCACACTAATTTCTAATTCGTGCACGAATCAAAGAACCATTGGAACCTGTCAATACAATGCATTTTCCCCCCCACGCCTCCATCGTCAACCCACGTAGAATTTTTTGCAGAGTTTCGGTGGTAGATTTTTTTGAATTTCACCCATTACTCGTATTAACTGGATGATACGACTGGTAGGATATCTACCGTTATATTCTAAGTCATTGAAAACAGGGTTATTCTGTGCACAAAGGAATCAATATCATCCAGAGGAGCGAGACAAGTAGTCCAGGGATAACTTCCAAGGTCCAGTGAGTATAAAAACAATAGTTTAGCAAGTGTTACAGGTATGTATAGATCTATGGATCTTTTATGCTTCATTTCATATGCTTTATCCAATGTCACCCTGCACACCTGCCTGAAGATTGTTTTCGGTTGCAGGAATTGTTACACATCAAAATTACTCATTTCAATGATGACCTTTTGTCATCATTACAAGTGTCGCATTTTAGCCATAAGTGTCGTAGACATTATACAGTCATCTTGCCTATGTCATGTCTCGAATGACATCCCAAGGACACTTCAAAGACACCCTCAAAGGCTGGTTTAAGAAGGAGAAATCACATGACAAAGAGTACAAATCTTTTACCATGGAAAAAACCACTCAAAAGTCATTTTTGAAGGCCACTGCTCCCCTACCCACTGTCAGGGAGTGCCAACACTCCCTGCCCTCTTTTGGGGGAGTGTTTCAACACTTTGTGCCTCATTTTGAGGGAGTGCTAGCCTCTTTGAGGGAATTTTGGACTGTTGAGGAAAATCAGGGATAAATCCCCCTCATCTCTGGAGTTAGTTGGATTCGAATATGAGGTCAAGGTTGGATCTTAGGGAGGATCCACAACTGATGGAGAAATATCCTCAACCTATCCCAAGAATCTCTAAGGTGGTTAGGCCTCTCCAAGCCTATATAAGGAAGCCTCTTCATGGTGAAAAAGGGAGACATTGAAGGCATCAAGCTTATGATCTCATAAGGAAGATAATCAATGAATCATAGTCACTTTTCTTGTGGATCATTTGAGCAAAGGGTTTGGACAAAGAGAGCTTTGTGAGGTTGCTACATCTGCATCTACAGTTGTAAGCACTTTACTTTGTTTTCATTAATATATATGTTCTTGGCCTGTTTCCTTCAATATTATGTTTATTCACATGAATTTGTCTTTAATAGATAGATCTAGTTTCAAGATAATCATAGTAGAATAGGAATCATGTTTTGTCTTTGATTGGATTGCAGGACTTATCGAGGAGCTTGGAGATCGGAGCTCAACTTGGACTGGAATGAGGACAAACATCGCAAAAAGGTACATCTTCTTCCTCTTATCTATACATTAGTTTAGCTAGGTTTAAAGGGATGTCAGTGATCAGCGTTAGCACCCTTCTGTCTTGGTATTAGGAGTCTAGAGCCCAAGAGGGGATTCACTTGTCCGCAGGGGAATTTCCCTATAACAGAAATTGGCAACTCCACTGGGGAACAAAGCTTTCAGTTTTGGTTTCCTTCCTTGGTCCTGTTTTTGGCCTTTGCTCACCTTTAGATCTCATTCATGTTGTGTCTTTGATTCTTAGATGTGGTGTTGGCTTTTGGATTCATTCCATACACACTCCACTTTTGTATTTCTTGAGTTTTTTTTAGTTCTGGTCAATTTTTTGGTCTTCTGGGAGCCCAACACTCCACTGCCTCTACTACCAGAGCGCTGGCACTCCCTTGCAGCCTCCCACAGAGCGTTGCAATGCTCTAGTGCCCTTAACACCAGAGCGCTGGTCTTTTTCTCTAAAAACCTTATGGGGAGTTGATCTTTGAGTCCATTTTTGCTGATTTCACCTGCTCAAGATTACTACCATCTTAGTGTGTCCCTGTTTTGGCCAACAACCTATTGATTTATGATAATTGATTATATTTTGCTTGTATTTTTTAAGCTTTTTCCTTTGAGTCACTCTTTTTTCCAGCGATTTGGAGTCAACCCACTAATTTTTCACTTATCTGATTGAATGAAAGTTGTTGTAAAGGAATTCAGAGATCTATGCACCATTCCATTTGATCTTTAGGTCATTTTTTCAGGCACTTTCTTCTGTTTTGAGAATTTTTGGTTTTCTTTTTGAATTTGGTTTTCTTTGTGTTTCTTGTTTGATCACAACGAGAGTGTATTTTTGTTTATGTGAAGTTGGATTCTAAAAGCTTAAATCTCATAGATCTTGAAATCTGAATGACATAGGAAGCTTTACATCAAATCGATTATCATTCACATTTAAACAAAAAGATATATTTTCATGATTGGTTTTTGGATATTAGAACAAATTTATGAATATTTTAGCATCATATTGGATTCTTGATTGAGAAACAGTTGCATGAGGTTATTGCATCTTAGTGTTTGACAGTGAGAGGAAATTTTCTTCTCCTTCCCTTAAATAGACATTCATTGAAAGAAAAGACTGCTTATCATTTCTTGTGCATTTTTTGGGAATTGAGTCATAATATCATCAGTTTCACTCTCACACACCTCTGAGTAATGAACAACTGCAAAATCAACACTAATTAAAATTGATCTAGAACTTTTTTGTTTTTAGAATCTTCCACCAACATTATACTAGGATTAGCACTTTGGATTAGGCTGTGAGTAAAACTCTCCAAAGCATTCAAAACAAACATTAGCATCTTGCGATAGGGAGAGAAAATACAATTTTCGTATAAGCTTTCTGGGATCCCCCTCTCACACAGGGGTTACGCACGAGGTCGCGTTTGGGCGAGTTACAAAGATTATCCCTCCATGGTTCAACCGTTCATAGTAGTCAGATCGTATATTGGGGGTTCTTCTTGAGGCTCAATTGTCTTCATTTGGTCTCGGTGCTTCGTGAATTCTGAATCCGTTCGGGGTCCTCTGGAGTTCTACTAGTCCACTTGTCCTCAGTTCTCTTGAAGTATTTTGGACTTGTTATCCTGCCCATACGTTCAAACTAAACTGTCGATTGTACCCTCCCAGGGGTCAACTACGATTTGGTGTCCTTAGTACCCATAATCTTTAGGGTCTTTACATGAGGTGATGATGAAGGGAATTATTTAGTGTACCTGGAACAGACGGTGGTCAAACTCACTCGGGCTCCTTGGAGGGTAAATCCATAATTACTACGTGGAAGCTTGCACTAGGGCATAAGTCCGTTAAGCAAGTCACCATCATAACTGTTCCACCCACTCATGTCCTATCCCCTTCTTGACTTGATCACGTGACGTTGGATTTCATCACCAACTACTACGGTCATTGAGAGAAGGTTTTGTTTGCTTGGTTTGATTCCTATATTTCTTAGCGTATGTGGTTTCTTTTCATTAGTCGAACATAGGTTTCTTATTTCATTCATTACTTAGCTCAAGCAACATTGGCCTTCGTCGTTCACGTAGGATGTAAGGGTTACCCCCAGAAGATTTGGAAGGTTATCTACCTTTTCTTCCCAACTCTTCAGAAGGCCCTCCTGAGGCTCATAACGAATTAGGCTCTGAGGTTGGAAGAACACACTCTTTGGAACAGTTCTGAATTGTTTCTGATTCTTTGGAAGCTTTTCGAATCAACCCAACTATGAGTATTAGGTGAGAACCACATTTGTTGTGGGTGAACTCATCTGGAGAGGTTGTTGTTATTGAGGATACTGAAGTACCCACCGGACCTAACGCAAGATCTAGAGTAGAGGATCCCTTTTTGCAAAGTGAACCATTTAAGACCCCGACTCATACTGTTGGAACCTCTGGTTTTGGTTCTGTTTCTTTGACAATACGTGATCTGTATGGTAACCTAGGAGCAAGTCTCGATCGACCTATGGCATCACAAGTGCCTCAGACGTCTGTTAGTTATACTGTAACTTTAGACCACTTTATTGGTGCGACCAGTAATGTCATCATTGTTGCAAACCAATTGTTGATTGGTTCTCACTCGGACCCTAATATCCAGATGGCCCATTCCACTATTGTCCCGCATGTTGCTACAATCCGCACTGAAATGTGACACCATGCCAGGCTCCAATTGGAACACCACTTAGACCAAATCCGTCAATTCCACTTGGGTACAGAGCTTTGAATCCTTCCATTACCAACACTACCCAGGTTACACTCGGAGGTTATATACCTACACCTTTATTTGGCAGAGCTGGTATTAGTGGCTCTAATCCGATTGGAGCCTACATGCATTCATTCATTTCTGGTTTCCAGATCCCTCTAGGCACACAACATTACATCGGGGGGAAACCTCCATTTGGGAGTCAAACTCAAATGGGTACACAATCTCATTTTGGGGGGCAATCTCAAACTGGAATCCATAACCCATTGTATGGACAGAATGTGACACCAAATCCTTGGCACATTCCTTTTTTGGGAAATCTGCTATTCCCTGGTGGGCAACATCCTCAAGGACAACAACAAACTTATCCTCCTTATGGAAAAATGTTTATCCCCCTTATGGGAAAACCCGTCAACCGAATATAATCCTCAGAACGCATCATGTTATCCTCCATTTGCACATGTTTCTCAACCATCATTGAATCATGTTTATTCTGGTCAACAACAACTGTATGTAGGAGGACCTACTGGATACAATTATCCACCTAACCCAGTTTACGGTCCTACGGGTGTTCCTATGCCACACCAATATCATCCTCAAGTTAACCAACAACTACTATTTCTTGCGACTTTGGATCTCCCAGAATTGTCTCGGTTGACCAATGATCCTATATTGCATTATCCCTTTTGGCCAGTGATCCCTGCTAAATTACCTTCCGATATTCCAAAATTTGATGGTAAACTTGGAGATGACCTGAACAATCATGTGATGACTATCCATTTATGGTGTTCATCGAACTCCTTAATGGACGATTCTATACATTTACGTATTTTTCAGCGAACACTTATGAGCTCAACAACCAAGTGGTATATTGAACTTCCAAGTGGTTCGTTCCAAGATTTCAACTCCCTTTCTATGTCCTTTCTCACACACTTTCAACTACCCATTCGATATGATATAGGTATCAAACTCTTAACCTCCCTTCGTCACACTAACTCCGTACATATATTTGATCATATTCATGAGTGGAGACGACGCCGAAGGTTGATCAAAGCAATCATTCCTAACCAGTTATTGGCAGAATGGTTTACTAAATCACTGTTACCCCCAATTTCTCGTGATGTCACCATGGGTGGTGTAGTCACCGAGGAAGAGGCCATTGCTCGGGCTCAATGCTTAGATTTGGTCTATTCACAATCTGGTACTTTGTATGAGTTGATCCCAAATGCTACCCGTGCAACCACTGATCCATCTAAACCATCATCCATGTCACATGAAGATGGAGTTATCGGCTCCATCAAAATCCAATCTGCTTCCCAGTCGACTGGAACGACAAATCAAGTTTCTTCATCACCCACTCCCATTTCGACCACACTCTACTCTACCTCCCCCCAAACTCAAATATCTGATGTGAATGCACTTCAATCTACCCCTTCACAAAAATACGGAGGTAAGAAGAAGACAAAGAAAAAACCCAAGAATAATAACAACGAACAACCCAAATCTCAAAAACCACCACCTACTACTGAAAAGCAACAAACAAGGGTTTGCCCTGTGCTATAGCTCTCTAATATACGTGCGAGGTCCAAGTACTCGGCCCAATATATCAGGGCACTAACTAAGGAGGATAGATCGTACCGTTAGCCGTACTACCCGACTACCTAGGTACTAGAGAGTATCTTCCCGAGTGTTGTTCTCGGTGACACTATAGCAGTCCGGCGGCCGATAGGTTTATCTACAGAGGGCTTTAGGAAATCTAGGTTGATCCATACACAGGTGTTGTCTGATGCGCTACCACTTGAAGGGGTACCAACAGGGGTTACAAGGGTGGCCAACAGATGTGCGCTTAAGAACCACTTGTATTTCCTGCGTATATGAATCCCTCAACCGTGGGTTTATGCGCGTAACGACAGATCTCTGTGGCTTAAAGACGCTGGAATACGTCTCTACCCTGAAAAAAAATACCCACAATTTCTGCCAAGGAAAGTGCTCTGATACCACTTGCAAGATACTAGATATATAAAATATGCAGAACAGAAATAAAATGCTAGAAAGGGAAAAATAACAGTAAAATATCCAGCATAATCTTCACAATACACAAAAATAATATGCGAAATAGAAATAGAAAAGCACTTTGATTCAGAAAGAAATGTTCACAGGCCTCTTCGAGGGGGCAACCTCCAGTCGAGCAACGCTCTGTTACAATAATCTCCAAGCTAGGGTTTTCATATCCTCGACCCTTATTTATACTAAATATGTCTATTAAGAGAAGCATCTAGAGGAAGATCCTTCTAGAAGCGGAAGCTTCTAATAGGTCTTCTTACATCCGCCTTATTCTATTTTATTGAAAGGTCTTATTAATATTGACCTTTATTACATCCGAATACATTGATCTACCTATGTGTGGGTTAGGACCTTAACAGAAACAATCATAGAATAAGCAACAACACTAGAATTAGAGTTGTCACTACAAGTAGTAGGAAAAGGAGAATGGAAAGTGATGATACTTTCACAAATCAATGACCCATTTAGATGATGATTTATGAGTGCAAAATACCCTCTTATTGTAGACCTAGCCTGCATGGGTAACAAGACAAATGGACATAGAGCATCAACTCTAACTCTAAACTGACTTCTTCAATAATTCTTACTATGCAAGTGAATCTTGACAACCCATGGGAAGAGAAAGAGTAGTTGTTTCATTTATATATATAGTTCAACAAACAACCTTTGCATTGCATAGATGTATCCTTGTTGGATATAGTAAAAATACCAAGGCATTCCAATTAATATATGATCCATCATTCAAAGGGATGTTGTATTCAAAAATAAATCCCCTTCTTTGGCATTGCCTACTCCCCAATCCATTGATTCTAATAGTGCTCCTTCAATTGGGGTTCTATTGTTACCTAGATCAAATGATTGTTCAAATTGTGATGGTGATGTAGCAACTATTGAGTCCCTTCAAGAAGTGACAACCCTACCTACATCTCTTTGTACTGGTGGATCTCGTCATCTCAACTAGACTACAAAATCTTTTAAGACAGTGATCTAATGTTTGTGACATTTCTAATCCTAGGAAGACTTGTGCTTAAAAACAATGGGCCAACTTCCTCTTATGTCAAGGATCATGGATACTAATGATCTCCAATATTATGAAGAAGCTCATGTCACATCGAATTAGGAGGATGACTAGGAAAATGAATACAACTCCTTTATCAAAGTGACACTTAGTTGTTGTTAACTCGTCCACCATAAAACAATGTTGTTGGTTGCAAATGAAACATGTTTCATTGTCTTCCTCATCAAATTAAATTTCCAACGAAGTATAGTTTGTCTGAAACCGGCATTGGGAACTCACGATATGAGCTTGGGAAGTCAGAGACTCAGCCACCATCCATCAAATTTGTGGGTCATTTTGGGCCCTTGATCAAAATTCGCCTTGTTAAAATCCCACATGCATTGTGGTAATTGATAGTGTTTATAATGTAAAATATTTGCATGTATTTCATGTGGAATGAAAGGAAACTATGGAGGTCGAGACCTAGCAAAATCACGACTTAATAAAAATTTTGATGGCCCACTTGCCCAGTAAGCATCCTTGTCATTGCCCATTCAATGCCTAGTCATCACCTTATCAACATCCATGTCATCACCATGTGTCTTGGTGTCATTGGATACCATATGCTGCCACATTTCATTATCTGATTGGTCACCACATGTCATCGTGTGATTGGTTAACATATCTTGGAATTAAACTTAGCAAATAAGTTAAGTATGGAGATGAGGAGATGGACGAGAGGAGAGGGGGGGAATGGCGGGTCGATTGAGAGTCACGTGGATAGAGGAATGGATCGTATGTATATTTTTTGGCGTCGTGGGTTCATGGGGGTGAGGGAAGTGAGGAAGGAGGAGTGTCGCGGGGTCGTGGGAGAGGAAGATGGGTGAAGTAAGGGAGAAAAACGTTAAGTGTGGGAGAGTTTGGGAGAAGGGGGAAGTGGGAGGAGTGAGAAGAGGGGAGTGGAGTGAGGAGAGAGGATCGATTTCTAAGCATGGAGAGAGGATTATGGAGAAGGGGAGAAGAGGCATACGAACCCGAGGAGGAGAGAGGAGTATGGAGGGATAAGAAGGGGAGATAGTTTAAAAAATAAACTAAGTAAGGAGATAGGGAATCAAGAAATAAGGAGAGAGGGGAGTGTGAAAAAATTCAAAAATATTCTAAGTATGGAGAAAGTACGATAGAGTGAAAGGTAATAATACTATGTGTAGATAAGTGTAGATAAGTGTATAAGTGTAGAGTATGAGACTAAGTGTAGAGTATGGACAGAAGAAATAAGACTAAGTGTAGAAATCAGGGATGATTTTAGGGGCTAAATTTCTATCATGGGCTAATTTTCCATGGTTTTTCCAAAAACGAGATTCACTATTTTAAAAATGATTCGCCCAAATTCTATAGGATGAAATTATTTTACCTTAAAAATCGCCAAAATTTTATAAAAACTATATTAAATACTTAGAAATTTGAATATTTTTACAAAAATATCGCCAAACATTTATAGTTGACATATGAAGGATTAGTAAGATTCGCCAAGGTTTCTACATTTTAAAATAAATTTTCATCCTTAAAATCATCCCTGGTACAAATTAGTCTCATAAGACTATGAGAGAACAAAAGAAGATTTATGAGAAAATGGAAGAACTGAGACTTCATGCTAAGTATGGAGATGAGCAGAAGTGAGGCTAGAGAAGTAAGACTAGAAAGTATTCCAAGACTGGTACCGAGAAGACTAAGTGTCGAGGAAACTTAGTGCCATGAGAGGAACCAATTGTGTTGCACATGAAGAAATGCTCCTTTAGACTAAAACGTGGATATCTTGAGCATATAGAATCAAATTTTGAATCCACAAGATGCCTGATGAAGCTGAGACTGGGGGCTATGCCATGAACTGATGATCGTTCAAAATTTCTTTCTTTTGATGTCATTTTTTATTATTATTCCAAGAGAAATAAATCAAGGTGTCCATATTTTTTATCAACAAGACTCCCTCAGTATAGTCATGGTAGATTGGGACAAGCACAAAATGCAATTTGTACACCTTGGTGAGAAGGTCATTCAGTTGGATAGCTAGCAAGAAGATCACCTCACTCAAATGATGGCACAACTACAACAAAAGTTGGCAAAGAAGGAGGCTTTAGAAAAGCTCTAAGCAATTGTCCAAGAGCACCAGGAAGCAAGGCCACCATCCATTTCCATTGCCTCAACCAACATCATGACTGATACTACTTTGGTAAGTTCACCTTCCATAGAAATTCTTCAAGATCATCTTGGTGAATTTGAAAATCATTTTAGAGGCATTGGTTCCAAACTCTTAAGAAAAATGGGCTAAGATGGACAAGGGTTGTGCAAGAGAAGACAATAAATCTTCAGCCTCATTGTAGCTACATTGTGGGTCAAGCTTGAAAGCCTAGACTTCGATGGTATATTTGAAAATCCTATGACCATGAAGACCATTTTTGTGAGGATGAAAGACATGACCGAGTTGGCCTACTCATTAGAAGAAACAATAATAGTACATGAAGATGGAAACCGACTACCACCTCAACCTACTTGTGGCAAATTGAAGAAGGAAAGCAATGAGAAGATATTGAAGAATCAACATGCACCATCACTTAGAAGAAGTAAGAAGTAAATCAACTAGGGAAAGAAGGAGAAGAATACCAAGAGATCTACCTCAAACAAGACATCCCTTGTTTGTCACTGTTGTAAGAGGAAAGGCCACAACACTACCAATTGTGGCATTCGGAGGCTTGTTCATTTTTCAAGAAGAAATACCATCTTGATGCATATTTCTCGGAGAAGCAAGCCAAGTGACGCAAGCTAGATTGTTTTTAGAGGAGGAATAGCAAGAAGACTGCTCCAATCCAATAACAAAATCAAAGGCACGTAGAGAAAATGAGTATGTCAACCAATCCCTACAAAAGCACAAAGAAATTTTACCACCACTACAAGTTGAGTGGTCATTGGGAAGAAAAGTATTCATCTGAAGCTTCACCCCATAAACCACACAACCAAGAGAAGAATGTGGAGAGTGAACATTGAAGAAGATAAAGAGTTGCACTATCTCTAGTCCAAAGAGAAGAACCAAGGAGTTATAGTAGCAAAGGAGGCCAATGACACCTATAAGATGGATAACAGGTTGATGCCAATGGTAGCCACAATTCAATTCATGTTTTCAATATTGCATCTGAATAACCCCTTCTTGGAGATGGTTCAGAGATTGGTGAACATAGGTCATTGATATTGGGGGTATTTTGGAGAACTCCATGACGTTCTTGCAAGAATGTGTAGGCACCAGAGAGTTCTTTACATGTCGGGAAGCAAGCGATCATAGTAGAAGAAGGAAAACCACACTTCCTCTTAAGTTGTTGTTATGTGATCACAACGTGTTGGTGTCACACTAAAAAACCACAAACTATCATTTGACGAGTCAAAGCTAGAGCCAAAGCTAGAGCTATAGCCAGGGGATAGAGTTAGAACCATGTTCCAAAGAAGGAGATAGAAGGCACATTTATCCAAATTGGTTTCGTTTGATATTTTTGAGACCAAAACTCCTATCAATGGAGGAGTATGATCTGAAATGGATCCAAACCAATGAATGAGTGTAGGAATCAGTATCTATAAGAGAAATTTGGAAATTTATAAAGGTTAGCAAACATTGTAAACCAATGCAACTGTAAAAAAATGAATAAGACAAAAGAGAAAAATGAGAATATGTGTGTGTGTGTGTGTGCGTGCGTGTGCGTCTGCGTCTGCGTCTGCGTCTGCGTCTGCGTGTGCTTGTGCGTGTGTGT
>ML778726.1:869918-882519 GCA_009831015.1 Picea engelmannii | reverse complement strand
TTTTTATCCCCTTTGATTGTTTCTGCATAACTTTTTGGATTTGTTTCTTGCTCTGTTGTTTTGGAGCTTGATCCCTTTTCTATTTGATTGTATCCAAGTCTGGACTTGTCAAGATAAGATTTTTGACTGCTAATAATGTCATCAAGAACTTTTGAGCTATTCTGCATATTTTTCTTTTGAATATCCTTTCTTAGTGTGACAATCTTTGCTTCAAAGTTTCCAATGATCCTGTCCTTTCCTTCTAGCTATTCTTTGAGTGCTTCTTCAATTCTTTTATCTTCTTCTATTTGAACCTTCAATTTTGTAGTCATTTGTTCTAGTTCTTGAGTGTCTTTTTTCTTATCTAGTTATGCTTGTAGTTTCTTGTTTTTCTTCTTTTCTCTTCTAATAACTTCTATGGCACTCATTAATTCTTCTCGGAATTCAAATTCTACCTCTTCAATTTCTTCTTCATATTGTTTACACCCAATTCGTCACTTGGTGAGCAAATAAAGGGTGCTTACATGCCCAGTTGGGTCTTGCTAGGCATGACAGCTGTAGAGGAAAGAGTTAGGAAAAGAGTAACAAAACTATAAACAAGAATTAAATTAAAACAAACTAAAACTATGAGCATATGGAAAAAGAAATAACAAACACAATAGACCAATATCACCAATGTTTTTAGGCTGATCAATTGATGAAATCCAAAGCACAATGAAGAAAGGGAACTGTGGTTCCTTCTTCCTCCAAAGGAAGGCTCTTGAGGCACAAACTTGCTCTCCTTACAATAAGAAAATGAGAATGATGGTGAAAGAACTCCAAGCATATACACTCAAGAGAGAGGTGGATAGCTCAATGAAATGGTGCTAATGTGTTATTGTCAAGGAGTGAGTCCTTAAAACAATCTAAGCAGCATAACATTACATGAAATTCCTTGAGAAAATGATGTTTCTTCATGGCTTTTTATAGCATAGCATTGGGTGATTATGTAACTCCTTTGAGGTGTGAAAAGGGGCTCTTTAGGGCTTAATTAGGTCTTTGACCAGCCTACCATGCGGATTCAGCTCAGATTTGGGGTCAAATCGGCTTGGGAGCTGATCCATTAGTGGTTGGAAGGCCGACCAATTTCAATAAATGAACCGTTTAATAGGTGCGCAAGTTTATGCGCCAACAGCCGTGCATCATGCGCGCATGGTACGTTTTTGTTCCATGCATATGCGCGTGCACCCAGATTCTGTAAAGCGCCCTTCAATTTTTGGTTACTTTGTATAGTTTTTTACCCTTTTGCAATGCTGTGAAATTGATCCAGTGCCATGAATGACTTCATTCCTGTTTTGACGATGTTGAGTTCTTGTCACCATGTGCGGATGAAATTTCAATGATAACAGATGCCCCCTGATGGATGAGGTTAGGAGCATACGTATAGCCAAAATCCATCAATGTTTCTTTTACTGAGAATGTTGTTGTAAGGGAGAGTAAGAGTGGGACCGTGTAGAGCTATCCTTTGGAGAAGAAAGGAACCAGTAGAGCCCGACCTTCTGTAAGGTGCGTAACAATATACAAGTGTGTACAAACGAGGCGGGCATGCCCCATGCTCGTGTGATGTAACTCTGAAAAAAGATGACTGAAGTGTTGGTGTAGATGACTGCAGCGCCCTCGGGGGCGGTAATGATAAAAGCAGAAGACAATTCTGCAAAGGAACATACTCTGAAAAATAGGCAATGATCATGGTAATAAGAAGCGACGATGATGCGGGCATTGATGTCCCTACCAACTTTAGAGGTCTTCGGCAACTGATAATAAAAACTGCAATAGTCGCAAAGTAAGACCCACCGCAACATGAGAAAGTGTTGGCGTCGAATGTTATGGGGGCCAACGACAGCAGGGAGTAACGTTGTTTCACCCTGTGCCGTCCGAGATCTCTCAGTGAATGGAAAATGAGAATCAAGATACTGTCGCCCTTCTGGAAAATTGTGTTGATGTCGACCAAAGGGGGACGCGACTCCCAGAAGCAAAGGGCTTCGCGGAATCTACTGAGGTGAGGAAGTGGCACAGGTACATGGACGGAGTCAAGAAGTGGGAAGACTCAAGACTGCCCTTGGCTGGAGAATGTATGAGATAAATAGTGGTCGCAACCGTGTGACAAGGTCGAGTGTCAGGGGGACGCCAAGACCGAGGATAAGTTGTGCCAGAGGCAGGACAAGGTGAACAAATTCAGAGGGTAGAGGTAAGTGACCTGTGGAGTAATCTGAAGATATGGACGATGTCGGCAAGGGTAGATGATAAGTAATGCTCCAACCAAGGGTGACATGGGTTGCGTGTGGCCAAAAGAAAGAAAGTCGCCAATGGTGACGACAAAAGAAAATGTAATAACTGGAAATAAAGGCGTTTGTATAATAAATAATGAATAATTTGGGAAAAATGTACAAATACAGAAACGGGTGCCCCAGTGGGAAATGAGTGCCCCAGGGGGGGCATAATTTTTTTGGAAAACTGATGAAGGGTGGGGGCCCCTTTGGTGAGTTTCTGTATGAGGTAGGTGAAATGAAGATAGGTTCGCAGATGGGAAAACTGATGGTGGATGAAATGGAGGGTTCATGATCCTGCGGGGGTGCAGGTAAAAAGAATAGAACCATAAAGTGATGATCTGGGAGTCCATGTGGGAAAGCTAGCAAAATGAGGAGAAGGAGTATGTGGTTGATCTGCAACATGATGAAAGACTATCAGGACTCCCATCCCTAAAGGGTAATGAAGAACAGCATGAGTGTCAAAAGTGCCAAAAGGTGCTATGAAATGGGACAACTCATGTGGGTGAGAATGCTACCGAGTTACAGTACTGAAGATGCAACTGGAGGTGTGAGCACTGCAGAGCCGGGAAGGGGTATCCTAAAGGCCAATATCAGAGGGTGTGACTAGAAATGTAAATGAAATACAGCGGGAGAGACTACATGCCAGTGCTGAGTATATACCTGAAGGAAGGATGTTGAGGGATGATGATCAAGTACCTGCACACAGAACGACCAAATACCCAAAGTGAACAATATATGAAAAGAATCTAAGATATGAGCATGTATTAGATAAATGTGACAATGTGCGTGCGTACCTGACCATGATATGAAAAAAGGCACCCCGAGGACTCAGGATGAAAAGTGACCCTGGGACAGCTGTGATGTAGGTGGCGGGATGCTGATCCCGTGGCTGAAGACGGTTCGAAAAATGGACACCTTGGACTCTCGGAATGGTGAGTGGAAGTTTGGCAAAAGTCTATATATAGTTGTAGGGCCCACATTGCCACCTCATTTGTACCTGCTGCTACAGTGACTGGACGAGCAGATTGTAGAGGAGATTTTAAGTTTCAAGGAGCACGAGGTATCCGATCGACGGTGTGCGAGTCTCAGGTTAGTGGTCTGATCATCCTGCATAGAAATAGGTTTCCAATTTTTGGGCAAGGTAGGTACAGGGAGGCGTACAAGGGTTTTGAGGGGTTTTTTGGTAGGATGTGGGCCCGCATGCGTGGGCGATTCGGTGGAAGGCACGCATAGGTGTACATCTGTCCACATAATAGACGTGCATGGGTGCGCGTGAGTGGGAATTTAAGGCGCGCCCTAGGGGCACGCACTAATGCACGCCTGTGAGCTGGACAAGCGCGCTCGTGAGCGCATCTGTATGATGGACAGGCGTGCTCACGAGCACACCTGTGCAATGAAAAGGCACGCATTTGTGCGCGCCTGTATAGTGAACAGGCGCGCATATGTGCACGCTTGTATAGTGAACAGGCGCGCATACGTGCGTGCCTGTGGTCGAGAAAACCGCGTCTTTGGGACAAGGTTGGGGGGTGAAAAATGAGTCTTTTTGATGCATTGGATGGTTGCATAAGCTGATATAGGACTCTGTGTTGTGTGCAAGAGGCTAGCAGTGACTATGGATGTTCGGTGGCGTGAGCGAGACTGGTCGCAGTTGCGAGATGTTGTGGCCAATGCAGGGCCTGCGGTTCGAGCGGCTTTAACAACCAGTGGGTTGCTAAAGTTTTTTGAGTGCCCGTTGATACGGGCACAGGAGTATTTACTACAGTTCCTGCTCCAGATGTGGAGTCCAGAGTTGCACTACTTCCTCATGTGAGGAGAGCAGATCCCCTTCACTGCGGTGGAGGATGTCTATTTTTTGACTGGGCTCCCCTTCCGGGGAACGCCGCTGTCGGCAGAGCCAGTGCTGCCAAGGGATACACACCTGTCGGAGATCGCCGAGCGAAATTGCTTAGGCGAGAACTACATGTCTGGGACTGTAGTGAGTGTGAGTGGTCTAGATTCCCCGTTGCATCGTTGCATAGCGGCGATGATTGTTCACGTGTATGGGTCACTTGCGACTCAACGAATTAGTGGTGGCCAGCTATTGGTACTGGAGAGGGTGGTGGTGGGCCGTGAGCGCTTTGCATGGGGGTTGACTCTACATGCGCGGATGATCGCGCAGTTGGATCGATGTCGATCCACAGGTACCGGAGAGTTCACGTTCGGCTCGATCCTGGTAGCCTGGTTCTTGGAGAGGGTGTCGATGCTGCGCCCGAGGGTTCTATTAGAGGCGCCCGAGGCACAAGAGCCGCGCTTGAGGCGGTGGTCGACGGTTTTGGTTCACCACGGTGGTGGCGAAGGTGGGCATTACTTCATAGTGCAGGAAGCACAGATATGGCGGCAGATGCCGCAAGTGATACTTCGGTACCCCTATGCTGGGGTTGACTTCCGAGGGGACCCGGACATGGTGTTGCCTCCTGGGGAGGTTTTCGACCATCGAGGTATGTTGTGTATTTGTATGTTTTGATTCATGCTAGCTTTTGATATACCAGTTCATATGTGATATAGATGCTGATACGATCGTTTGTTTGTTGTTTTGTGCATGTGCAGATGTGGCACCTCACGGGTGCGAGGTGGAGTGGCAGAGAGCGCCGGTTCAGTGAGAGCCTGAGATACTTCCACGTGGAGAGAGACGTCGTCGACATGAGGCTGCGAGGCGACCAGCAGAGCCCGAGAGGGCAGCGAGGAGGCACCGGTTTGATGATACCGGTGCAGGGCCATCACACGCTCCTCCAGCGGCAGTCGTAGTAGATTTTGATGATATACGTCGTCGTCTTGAGACGGTGTTACAGGACGTGCCTGAGGGCATGTGGATCCGCATCCAGGACGAGGGGTTCCTGGAGCAGTGCATAGGAGTACTGCCACCATGGCGGAGTATAGTGCGACGAGCATTTGTTCTCGCCGCGATGACTAGTGGACGCCTATCACCGGGGCAGGAGGGTCCTGCAGGGGTTCCACCACCACCGCCTGGGGCGGGTGGGGGTGGGCAACCACCTCCTCCTGAGGGAGGAGCAGCTAGGGGTGTGATAGAGGCACCCTGATGGGATGTATATTGTATAACTCTTTTTTTGTATATAGGCTAGTGAGCTGATTTTTGTACCGGGGTGTGGCACTAGCCTGTGGGCAGATGTATTTTTGTATGTAAACATTCGGATGGCCTGATAGGCCCATATATATATATGAGTATACCTATTTTGAGATCCAGATCTTGTTTACAAATTTTTTGTTTGTTGATGATGATGATGTCTATTCTATCTATATGCCGTGACAGGATGTATGAGATGTTTATGTATGTGTAGCTTGATGTGACATATGCCAATCTAACACCATGTTAGCTATTTCATCAGTTGTTTGATTCAATTGTCTTGGAATATGTGTAAATGTAATGGAATCAAAATGTCGAGATAACAGTCTAACCTGTAGGTATTTGCGAAAGAGGCACGGATCGCGTACATGGTAAACATTGTTTAGTTGGAGAACGACTAGTTGAGAGTCGAGGAAAACGCTAAGGTGACGAATATGATGGTGTTGGGCATCGGTCAGGAGGCCAATGACAACAGTGTATTCGGCTTGGTTGTTGGTTGTTGGTCCTAAACATATGCTGCTGGAATGGAGCATTTCATGTGAGGGGGTGTAGAGAGCCCAAGCAGCCGAAGAGAGATTTTGTGTCCACCGGCTGGCGCCGTCGGCATAACCGATGTGGTAAGATGGTGTAGGAAGCATCTGTCAATAGCATAAAGAATAGTTTAGCCGAGAGGGTAGGAAAAAAAGATTAAAAACACTAAACAAGAAAAAGTAACCTAAAGTAGAATGACTACTTCTAAGCATAAAATTTCTTGAGGTATAACCCATTGACGGGTTCCTTGAGTGAGAGGCCTTCGGGGGAGGCCAGGATGTATGTACCTTTGGTGAGGAAATGTTGGATGATGTAAGGGCCATGCCAAAGTGATTCGAATTTTCCGTGGCCAAAGGTATCATGAGCGATATCATAGGCCAGGACAAGGTCGCCTTCGCGAAATGATCGAAGGTTGACATGGCGATCAAAGGTAGCCTTGGATCATTTTTTAGCTGTCTCATTGTTCTGTAATGAGGATCGTCGATCTTCATCCAGAGACTCCAAGTTCAGCAAGCGTTGCTCCATTGGAGCAGTGTCAGGTAAAAGCTCAATTGCGGTGCGTAGGGTGGGAATTTTGCACTCGATGGGAAGAGTTGCCTCAACCCCATGGACTAAATGAAATGGCGTGAAACCTGTAGCAGTCTTTACTGTCATTCGATAAGCCCATTGCGCGGAAAATAACATATGATGCCAATTGGTTTTATGTTTATTAACCGTATGATGTAACATGGTCTTGAGGACTTTGTTCACTGCCTCGACATGTCCGTTTGACTGAGGGTAATATGGCGAGGCGAACTCGTGAGAGAAGCCTATCCGAGATGAGATTTCGATGAAGATCTCATTCTCGAAGTGTTCCCCGTGGTCGGAAACGAGTTGGAGTGGTACTCCGAACTGGGATATGACATGGTTAAAGAAAAAATGCACTGCAGTGTCAGCGGTGTTGTTAAAAGTGGGCATAGCTTTGGCCCATTTGGTGAAGTAATCAACGGCGACCACAATGTATTTGTGACCATTGTTGGAGGGGGGATTACAAGTTATAAATTCGATGCCCCATTTATAGAAGGGACCCGCAGTAATGACAGGGTGAAGAAGAGCGGTGGGAGCGCGGTCTTTGTTGGCATAGAGATGACATTGCTCACATCGTTTCACGACATGAATGCAATCGTGAAATAAGGTGGGCCAAAAGTAACCGAATCGGATAATCTTTTGAGCAATGGATATACCCGAAATATGGCCCCCACAGGTGTTGTTGTGGCAGTCGTTTAAGACTCTGTCGGCCTCGTCAATAGTCAGGTAGCGACGAAGAATGGTGTCGATGCCCCGCCGGTATAGGATGTCGCCGATGAGGAGATAGCGGGGGGCTTAATGGTGAATGCGCCGACGATCATCTCGTGATAGGTGGTTACCGAACTTTTGAGTTCGTAGGTAGACAAGAAGGTCACCATACCAAGGGTCATCGGAAGTGATGTAAAAGAGATGTTCGTCAGGAAAGTCAGTGTTGACGGGGGCACTAGGTGTGTCGAAGGGAAGGGTTGTGACAAGTTCAGCGAGAACGAGGGCCTTCTTACTCTTAGGTGTTGAAAACTCGAGGTTGTATTCCTGAAGGATAACGATCCATCGAGCAAATTTTCCGTTAACTTGGCGACGGCTGAGCAAGTATTGCATAGGGTTGGAATCTGCGACGACCTTGGTGGTGCGAAGCAGAATGTAATGGCGCAATTTCTGGACTGCAAGGACAACTGCAAGAGCAAGTTTCTCTTCGTTTTTATACTTCAAGGGTGGCCTTGAGAGGTTCTTACTAACATAGTAAATGACGTGTTCACGATTTTCATCTTCGAGCTGGACGAGGACGCTGGCTACTGATACAGTCGATGCGGATACGTAGAGGATGTAGTCGCGATTGTAGTCAGGTACACTAATCAAAGGTGTGTTTGAAAGCGCTGCTTTAAGATCATCAAATGACTGTTGGGCATAGTCGTCCCAATGAAAAGGGATGTCGTGACGTAGTAAGTGAAGGAACCCATGTGCGCGTATAGCGTAATCAGGAACAAAGCATCTAAGAAAGTTGGCTTTGCCCTGTAGACTCTGAAGTTGTCGTAAATTCCGAGGAGGTGGAATGTCAGTGATGGCTTTGACTTTGAGGGGGTCCACAGTGATATCGCTTTGTGAAACAATGAAACCGAGGAGGTGCCCTGCGGTGACGCAGAATACACACTTGAGAGGGTTCAAGTGGATGTTGTACTGACGACACCGTTGGAAGATGATTCGTAAATCATCGAGGTGTTGGGTGTGTTTCTTAGAGCGAGCGGTGAGGTCGTCCAAGTAGGCGAGGATGATTGCAGCCAGATCGTGAAAGATGTATGTCATGGCCTGCTGGAAACTTGCTCCAACATTTTTTAAGCCAAAAGGCATGACACGATATGCAAAAGTACCCCACGGGGTAATGAACACAGTTTTGTACTGATCGGCTGGGTGAATTTGAATTTGGTTATAGCCTGAGAATCCGTCCATAAAGGAGAGAGCCTCGTGGCCAGCGCAGTCGTCGATAATATGATCGATGAAAGGTGTTGGGAAGTTGTCCTTGGGACATGCGTTATTGAGATCGTGAAAGTCGGTGCAAACACAGATAGTGCCCTATTTTTTGTCGACGGGTACAGGATTGGAAACCCATGAAGTGTAAGCGATAGGATAAATAAATCCGGTTGTACGTAATTTATCGATTTCAGCTTTGATAGCCGCGGCCTTGGATGGGTGTAGCGGTCGTTGTTTTTGGCAAACTGGTGTGATGTCAGGCCAGGTGTTGATGCGATGCTCAACAATAGAGGGATCGAGGCCAGGCATTTATGTGTAGGACTAGGCGAAAATGTCCCTATATTCCTAGAAGAGGGCTTTATATGCGACGATTTCCTGAGGAGTGCAAGCAGCTCCAATGATGATTTCTTCGACGATGCCCTTTTTAACGGAAATATCGATTTTGATGGTGGGGGAAATGTTAGCCAGATTACCTTCTTCAAAAGCATCGAGTGCAGTAATGGGATTGTTGAACCAATCGATAGGCCCTGATGGGATAAAGTCTTTGGTTTCAAATGTGTAAATAGGATTGTGGCTAGGAGGCATGAGGGCTTCCTGTGGAAGGAAGAGAGCACGATGATGTAGTGCATCCCAGGGAGATTCCGGGCGTTGTAGCTCTTCCAGTATTTCTTCGTCGCATTGGAAACGATAGGAATATAATGGATCGTGAGGAGTGATCTCAGTGATAGTGTGATTTCCCCCTACTGAAGAAACAGGGGGGGAATTTCTGGGAGAGGGTGAGGGTTCACTCAACATAAACCATATATTGAGGTACTGAGGGGTACCCATAGTGGTGGGATGAAGAGTCTCCGTAGGAGGATGAGCGGGAGAGTTGGGTGGGTTACGGGGTAAATCCTCAGATATGTCATATAAGAACCAAGGAGGCGTTGGAAGTGCCTCGGGTTCGGGCGAAATGACATGAAGAGCCTCGAATGGTGAAGTGATGTCAATGATCGCCGCTGCGGGTTGATGGTGCAGAGCTAATTGACGTCGCCGATATTCCAGGATTATGGGACATTGGTATGTAAAATGTGCTAATGAATCGAAAAGAGAGCAAGGGCATCTCATGCGTTCATTGACTGAAGTAGTGACATAACGAATGTCAGTAATATTTGTTGTGGAGGACGTAGCAGGGCATGGGTCGTTCTGAAAGTTCTGGCGTACAGTAGCTAATGTCTGCTGGAAACGTGGCAGTGTTGGGCAATGATGAGTGTAATGGCCATACTCGGAACAGATAGCACACGTGAATTTGGTCCTCAACCCTTTACTACTGGAAGGTTGGGTGGTAGCAGTAGGACTAGCAGTAGTGATGGGTGTTGTCGGAGTTTGATTGAGGGGAACCAAATTCCGTAATTCCGGTAGTGATGGGCAGTTGTTGGTTTGGTGACCTTCTTTCTCACATAATGCGCACGGTGGTGGGATGCATGGAGGAAGTGGAGTTGTGGGCTCCTTCTTCTTTCTCTTGCCCCCAGCTGTAGCAGGGGGGTAGGGAGTATGGGGGTAGTGGGGGTGAGGACAGGAATCGTCATGGGGAGGCCTTCCTGTGGGCGAGGGACCATCTCAGGTGGATGTAGATACCACACTGGGATGGCTAACACCATATTGGGTAGTTTGAGTGTTTTGGCTACCTGGAAAGCTTCGATACCGGGTGGAGGGTAAAAGAAGGGAATTTGAGTAATGGGTCGGGGAACTGTTTCCCAGATGGGACTAGGCCCTTGAGGGGGTGTGGGTTCGTGGACTGGAGGGTTGACGAGTGTGCAGGAGGCTCCTGTGGGAGTGGTGTTGCGACTGTTGAGACATCAGGAATGACTGAAGCCTCCTGAGGAGGATGAGCATCCTCCGTGTGAGGTTCGTTAGATGAGATGACGCATACTTGACTAGGGGGAAGGAGTGGTGGTGCTCCATGGTACGTCCCTAACAAGGATGGATCTTTGAAAATACCAGGACCCATCTCGACGAGTGGATATGCGTCTTTGTTGGTGTGAATGAGAGGAAGAATGTTATCGAGATTGGCAGATAGGTTAGGCTCATAATGTGAGACTTGGTCAATGGTTACAATCTTCCCATTGTGGGGGAACATGATTGTCCAAAAGATGGAGGATGCCACTGCCTTCATAGCATACATGTAGCTACGTCCGAGCAAGATATTGTAGTCGAGCTGAGCGTCAATAACTTTGATGTCAATGAGAATAGGTTTTCCCCCGAGTTCCACGGGGACATTTTGGAAGAGCCCTTCAGGAGATGATGGTCGTCCGTCATAAGCTCGTAATGTGATGGCGGAAGGTATGAGTTCCGGGGAACCAAGTTTCTGCCATACTGTTTTGGACATGATGTATGTAGATGCCCCCTCATCGATGATACACCGATGGACGGTGATGTTCTGTATTCTTACTGGTATTTGAATAGCAACCGCGGCGGGAAGACGTGGTTTGCAGCTATCAAGGTCAAAGGTGATGAGGCGAGTGTCAGCAGGGTCGACTACCCCCAAGGCAGAAAGTAGTGATTTCCGCTGCGTAGGACAAGTCTGGAGGACTTCCAAAACTGACATGGCAGCCGGTGATTGTGCTAAGTCATCTACCAAGATGTAGTTATGAGCGGCCCTAGCCTGTGGGTTATGGACATTCCTGCGCAATGGAATGCGAGGGATGCGTAGTGGTAGTTCGGCGGAAAGGCGAGGGATCACCAACGGAGGTCCTGTCGGTGTAGGGTTTGTCTCTGGAGAGATAGGAGTAGACTCAGCTGGATACTGACGATTCCGTGTTTGCAGAAGGATTTCCTCCTCGCTGGTGAGGAGAATTGTTTGATCTTCTTGATTGTTGGGGTTGTGGTATTGGCCCACCTGAGGTGGGGGATGTTGCGTGTCTTGTTGGGTTTTTATCACACCTTGATGTGGGATAGGATTTTGCAACACGGCGGGAGGGGGTTGTTGTGCATATTGTTGTTGTACCTGCTGCGGGGAAGGTTGCACGGGGGAAGGGGGAAGGCTCCCAGAGTCTTTCAATCATTTTAAATCAGCGATCTGGGGGTAATGGTGAGTGTAATGACCGAACACGCCACAAAGAGCACAAGGGTGGATGGTTTTAACATTATTGCACCCTTGATGTTGGTTGTTATTTCCCCCTTGTGGGTTTTGGTTCCCTTGGTTCTGGTTGCCTCCAGTGGGTTGATGCTGTGGGGGTTGGTTCCTGCCTTGACCAGGGTTATTGTTATTCATGTTCCTTCCTTTCCTCTTGGTATTGTTTGATGGATGAGTTGGATTGGCTGTGTTCAACTGTTCAAAATTTTGGTATTGTTGAGCAGCAGAGGGTTGAACAAAACTTACCCCCGTATGAGGATGTGAGGGAGCCATGGGTTGTGGAGGACCAGGAAAGGGAAAGTATGGATTATGTGGTGGTGCTGCTCCATAAGGTGTTATCACCCCATAAATTATGGGAATCAACTTATGACTTGGATATTATGGATATCATCTGCATCTAGTGTTTTTATTGGAAATTGATTTTTCATTTTGCAAAAGAAAATAAAAAGAAAAGAAAAGAAAAGAAAAAGAAAAAGAAAAGAAAAAGAAAAGAGGGCATAAAATAATTGAAACATAAGCCCCATGCAATAATATTAACTTGGTCATACCTTTCAAGCATGACCAAGTTATTTTAAATTTTCAATGTTGATAGGTTAGTGAATGCATCTGACCAGACTGTCTAATCCTGGTCAGATAGCCCCTAGGTTAGAACTAGTGAATACATATGACCAGACTGTATAATCCTGGTCAGATATCCCTTAGGAAGAATTATATCTTAACCCAACATTTTAATCTGGGTTATTTGTCTTGTGAAAGTAGGTTAGAATGTAGATTAATTGCTTAGCTTGCCTTACCCAAATAAGACCCACTTGAAGAAAATGCTACATCAAGTCTTTGTTGCCTAAGGATAGATGAAATGGTGTCCCCTTGGTGATGTCTAAAACAAAATTGGGAAAACCCATAAGAAGGCATTAATCCTAAGTTTTTCCTACACATGACTTTTTCCGCTCCCGACATATGTTTCATTCACTTTCCAATGGTCCAGATCATGGCGCCTAGATCAACGGCTCACAC
>ML778726.1:842476-863664 GCA_009831015.1 Picea engelmannii | reverse complement strand
TTGGTGGATGTGTTTTAGGATTGAAGAGGTGGCATTCTCTTAAATAATTTGTTATATATTTGTAATGTTAATGTTAATTATTGTGAATTTGATGCATTTTGGTGGTTATAGTCATGTTTTATTTATTTATTTATTGGTGGATGATTATTTTTTGGTGGATGCATTGTAGGATTGAAGAGGTGACATTCTCTTAAATAATTTGTTATCAGTTCATCACTGAAGCATTGAGAAATCCTTGATTAGATCTCCATGAACATTTAATGTTGAGTTTATCTATTCATTGTATGTAATTATTTGGTTGAAGAATCTGATTCCTCTATTTGAAGGTAAAGCTTACACAATTGAATTACATTATGTAGAACATTTTAAATTGAAGAATATAGAACCAATTGTTGGATTTAATACACTAATTCTTAATACAGATAACGTCGGATCATGTTGTAGAATGGATACATTCTTGTTAGAAATTACATTAAATATCCACTAAATGTGTTTTATGTAGGGACATTTAGCTATTCAACATGTACAAATATTGTCATAAATACAATGTCAAATATATTATTATGCATGCTTATGTATTTGATGCTCAATTGCTATGCATGTTGTATTTTTTTTTAAAATACAACAAATAAAGTATTAATTAACAAATAAAGTACTTATTTTTAACAATGTTAATAACATTAAAAACATTAAAATGTGCAATTATATGTGAAATTATATAAACAAATAAAGTATTAATTAACTAATAAAGTACATATTTTTAACAATGTTAATAATATTAATAACATTAAAATATACAATTATATGTGAAATTATATAAACATTTTGAATTTTAAACTTTTAATTTTTCAATTTCATATAACACATTTTTCTTTTCTAAATTAAACCTCACTTTAGCTATTGGCCTTTACTAAACTACCTTTTACCCTTAATTGCACTCTTCTTGCAAAATATTTGATGACAACATGATACTATTGGCCTTCACTAAACTACCTCTCACTCTTAATTACACTCTTCTTGCAAAATATTTGATGATAACATGATACTAAATTCTAAGGTTAGTATTGGTAAATGATTTGAGGAATTATTATTATAAAATACATCATATTAAATTTTAATGTGTTTAGTTATTGTATAAAAGGAAATAATCTTTCATAATTAAATGTAACAACCAAATTATATGGATTTCTAACTATCTATATGTGTAATAAATATTTCAATTTACTAAAAAATTTATGTGTATTAAATATTTCAATTTACTTAAAAAAAAAATTTATTTGCTTGAGATGCACCTATATATTTTACAAGAGATTACCTCATACAAATGTGTGAAATATTAATATGTATTAAATAATTTAGTATAATAAACAAATTATGAAATCTAAAAAAAGAAAAACTATTATTTTTTGGATTTTCATTTACTACTATGTCAAAATTTATTTAGTTCATTTAAGTTGGCGAATGAGAATTTTCCAAAAAAATGAGTTATTTAAGTTATTTTATTTTATTTGTGAAAAATTATGAATCTCAATTCTCTGTTAACATGGTGCAAATTACATATTCAAATCATAACACATAAAAGTTATTGTATAAAAATTAAACACAAATTTCAGTAATAATATCTCAAGGTCATTACTATTAATCTTTTTCATTTATACATGATATTTTTAAAATCTTATCAACATTATGGAATATAAAAATTAAGTAACTAAATTCATAGCATGTATTCATTATTGTTATAAGTTAAAAGTACAAATCATTTAATACATGACCACAAAATTTTGTTATGGAAAATCTTACATGCTCAACTCTTTTTATATTTGAGTACTTGTATATTGTAGTAACTTGATAATATATTTTAGTTTAATGATTAAATTGCCTTAGTGCATATTCTTGTGAAAGCTTTAATTTGTTTATTTTAGGAATGTTAAATCATTATTTCATATGACATGATATAATATCAAATGATATAATATGTATACAAAGTTATTAATCGGGTCTAGTTTAAATGGTTATGAGGAGTGTTATCTTCCCAACTTTGCTTCAATTTTCACAAGTGGCATGTTGAGATTTTAATAAGTATATTTTTGTAACAACTTTGAGCTTTATGTTGAGAAATCTTTGAGCTTTTGCAAAATCAATTTTACCCTAGGTACCATCCTCAAAATGAGGGGAAGTGACTAACAGGTTTCCTCGTGATATTCATTTCACGGAAGGAAAAAATGAAAAAAAATGCATACAATGTAATAACACTAGACGATATGCCTTATCTACCCCTCAAAGAGATAGCAAAAGTAAGGTCTATTTCTTCCCCTCAAACTATATCAATACGATATTCCTTATCTTACTTGCTTACCCATATTTCTTCCCCTCAAAAAGTGAGTTTAGGTAGAAAGAGATCCCTAAAAGGTCAAGTAAGGTCCTAATCAACCCTCTAATAATGATTTGAATTGAGGAACAGAGTACTCACCCATCGTTGGTGAGGAATGGAGAGAAACTGAGTCACACGTTGGGTCAAGGTAGGAGATATGAGTCACTCGCCCGACAAAGGAGAGAAAGGGTCTTTAGACATGAAAACCCAAAAAGAGTGAGGTACGAAGTCGTGAAAACCAAAGAGAGAAGGGGATAAATATGAGTCATCCCCTAGAACTCAAGAAAGTGCTTTCATCAAAAAAATTCTTGGTTATCTTCGTGGGCTAATTAGGCTAAAAGTTATATCCATGGGCTAATTGGGCTAAAAGATCTTCAATCAAATTATCCTTAAAGAAAATGACCCATTAATCTTTCCTCATATGTTATTCACTATTTTATGTAAAAAAAATTAGTATAAATTAAACTTCAGAATTTAAATTTTTTGTTGAACTACATACAACCTTGAACATTGGATTAAGTTACTCATATAAGAGAAGAAACAATCATAGAATAAGGAACAACACTAGAATTAGAGTTGGCACTACAAGTAGTAGGAAAAGGAGAATGGAAAGTGATGATACTTTCACAAATCAATGACCCATTTAGATGATGATTTATGAGTGCAAATACCCTCTTATTGCAGATCTAGCCTGCATGGGTAACAAGACAAATGGACATAGAGCGTCAACTCTAACTCTAAATCGACTTCTTCAATAATTCTTACTATGCAAGTGAATCTTGACAACCCATGGGAAGAGAAAGAGTAGTTGTTTCATTTATATATATAGTTCAACAAACAACCTTTGCATTTCATAGATGTATCCTTGTTAGATATAGTAAAAAACCCAAGGCATTCCAAGAAGAGAAAGAGTAGTTGTTTCATTTATATATATAGTTCAACAAACAACCTTTGCATTGCATAGATGTATCCTTGTTGGATATAGTAAAAATACCAAGGCATTCCAATTAATATATGATCCATCTATTAATGATTCCATCATTCAAAGGGATGTTGTATTCAAAAATAAATTCCCTTCTTTGGCATTGCCTACTCCCCAATCCATTGATTCTACTAGTACTCCTTCAATTGGGGTTCTATTGTTACCTAGATCAAGTGATTGTTCAAATTGTGATGGTGATGTAGCAACTATTGAGTCCCTTCAAGAAGCGACAACCCTACCTACATCTCTTTGTACTGGTGGATCTCGTCATCTCAACTAGACTACAAAATATTTTAAGACAGTGATCTAATGTTTGTGACATTTCTAATCCTAGGAAGACTTGTGCTTAAAAACAATGGGCCAACTTCCTCTTATGTCAAGGATCATGGATACTAATGATCTCCAATATTACGAAGAAGCTCATGTTACATCGAATTAGGAGGATGACTAGGAAAATGAATACAACTCCTTTATCAAAGTGACACTTAGTTGTTGTTAACTCTTCCACCTTAAAACAATGTTGTTGGTTTCAAATGAAACATGTTTCATTGTCTTCCTCATCGAATTAAATTTCCAACGAAGTATAGTTTGTCTAAAATCGGCATTGGGAACTCACGATATGAGCTTGGGAAGTCAGAGACTCAGCCACCATCCATCAAATTCGTGGGTCATTTTGGGCCCTTGATCGAAATTTGCCTTGTTAAAATCCCACATGCATTGTGGTAATCGATAGTGTAGTGTTTATAATGTTAAATATTTGCATGTATTTCATGTGGAATGAAAGGAAACTATGGAGGTCGAGACCTAGCAAAATCACGACTTAATAAAAATTTTGATGGCCCACTTGCCCAGTAAGCATCCTTGTCATTGCCCATTCAATGCCTAGTCATCACCCGATCAACATCCATGTCATCACCATGTGTCTTGGTGTCATTGGATACCATATGTTGCAACATTTCATTATCTGATTGGTCACCACATGTCATCATGTGATTGGTTAACATATCTTGGAATTAAACTTAGCAAATAAGTTAAGTATGGAGATGAGGAGATGGACGAGAGGAGAGGGGGGGAATGGCGGGTCGATTGAGAGTCACGTGGATAGAGGAATGGATCATATGTATATTTTTTGGCGTCGTGGGTTCATGGGGGTGAGGGAAGTGAGGAAGGAGGAGTGTCACGGGGTCGTGGGAGAGGAAGATGGGTGAAGTAAGGGAGAAAAACGTTAAGTGTGGGAGAGTTTGGGAGAAGGGGGAAGTAGGAGGAGTGAGAAGAGGGGAGTGGAGTGAGGAGAGAGGATCGAGTTCTAAGCATGGAGAGAGGATTATGGAGAAGGGGCATATGAACCCGAGGAGGAGAGAGGAGTATGGAGGGATAAGGAGGGGAGATAGTTTAAAAAATAAATTAAGTAAGGCGATAGGGAATCAAGAAATAAGGAGAGAAGGGAGTGTGAAAAAATTCAAAAATATTCTAAGTATGGAGAAAGTACGGTAGAGTGAATGGTAATAATATTACGTGTAGAGTATGAGACTAAGTGTAGAGTATGGACAGAAGAAATAAGACTAAGTGAAGAAATTAGTCTCATAAGACTATGAGAGAACGAAAGAAGATTTATGAGAAAATGGAAGAACTGAGACTTCATGCTAAGTATGGAGATGAGCAGAAGTGAGGCTAGAGAAGTAAGACTAGAAAGTATTCCAAGACTGGTATCGAGAAGACTAAGTGTCGAGGAAACTTAGTGCCATGAGAGGAACCAATTGTGTTGCACATGAAGAAATGCTCCTTTAGACTAAAACGTGGATATCTTGAGCATATAGAATCAAATTTTGAATCCACAAGATGCATGATGAAGTGAGACTGAGGGCTATGCCATGAACTGATGATCGTTCAAAATTTCTTTCTTTTGATGTCATTTTTTATTATTATTCCAAGAGAAATAAATCAAGGTGTCCAAATTTTTTATCAACAAGACTCCCTCAGTATAGTCATAGTAGATTGGGACAAGCACAAAATGCAGCTTGTACACCTTGGTGAGAAGGTCATTCAGTTCGATAGCTAGCAAGAAGATCACCTACACATGCCTTTCAACATGGTTGTTACCTCAAATATCAACAAGCTCGCAGTCATGTTGGTGCAACACTCTTGATTTTAAGATTTGGTTAAAATTAAATGTGTTTTAAGTTTTCACGTTAATGTTCAAATAAAGAAGATGTTGGTATCGAATCAAGTCTACCTGTGGAATTTTTATGTTTTTTCGTTGTGCGTGCTTTCTAGAATTGTTTTTCCCAGACATTAAACCTTGCTTGTAGTCAAGAGAATTAACGCCATAACTCAGCCAAAGCAACCTTCATTAGAGGAAATTTGCTCCAAAAATGGGCCTCCTAAGGAAAATTGTAAAATAATAATATGTGTGTGCCACATCAAAGTCGTGTATGCCACATTCCATTGCCATATAAGCTAGGCTAATTTAAAATTATGAGATGAGAGTTAAAAATAATAAGGGGAGGTTTAGATTCTTCTCCATAGACAATAAATGACAATAATTTTATTCTAAGGATTTTATATGGTTTTTATAAAATGTTGACGCTTTTTAAAGTAAAATAGTTTTATTCTATAGAATCTGGGTGAATCATTTTTAGAAAAAATGTAAATTGACGATTTTGTTTTTGGGAAAAACATGGAAAATTAGCCCCTAAAATATTCCCTGAAATAAAATAAATAATATATTGTTAGTCATAATAATAATTTATAATATAGTTATAATATAATAGTATATTATATAGCCCAGTGGGTTAGCTCAGGTGGATGAGTGTCGTTGTTTGCTTGAATGAGGTTTTGGGGTCGAATCCCCGGTTAGGAGCCTATATAGGGCCTCACTTGATGTCCCCACTGGGTTAGGCCTGTAATCAAGACGAACGATTTACCTCGTTTACCATCCATGAAATGTGGGGAAGTACTCGAGGGTTTCTCGTGCTCTTTTCCGAGGAAAAAATTAATAGTATATTATATAATAATATAGAATATATAACATAATGTGAATTAATAACTATAATATAATATTGAACTTATGAAAATATGTATGATAAATTAGTAACATATTATTTTTGTTTTGGGCTCTACAGCTAGGGTTTCCCTTGTCGCAAGCTCCTCAGTTCGTTGTTTCATGTTGCAAGTGTATTTTCATCGATCTTGGGCGTCTTCCCAGCGCCTCTTCTCTTCTTCCATTTGGGTTTCGTTGGATGTTGTTTGTTGTCTTGGACTAGGGAGCGACCACTCTTATTTGCAACCCTATCTGTCACCTGCGATTGGTCTTATCTGGTGCAGATTTGGGGTTTTTTGTTTGGGATCGTGTCGTTTCTCTTGCTTCATTTGTTATCTTTGAGGATCTACTGTCGTAGGGGATTTTTTATTGTACCGTAGTCTTATATTCTTTGGTGTGGCATCCCACTCTTTTGGTGGTTATAGGAAGTCTCCATAGTTGGTTTCTTCATTAATTTGTTGGTCCATTCAGGGTCTAATGCATATTCAGAGATGCAATACTCTCAATGCAATGGTGTCGATGTTGTGTTTCAACGTTTTTTAGTGGCTAGGGTTTGAGTTTCTTCTTACCTCTTTTGATCTGGGACCTTGTGCAATGGGTGTCAGGGTTTTTCTGCATCCTTGTCTAGTGATCTTGTTTTGCATATGTTCGATGGTTGGGTCATAGCTTTAAGGTCCTTCTTTTGGGCGTGCAGTGTTGATTTGTGCGGTTTGGGTCAACACTTTGAGGTCCTATACTTGGGAATGTAGTAATCTAGCCTCTCTCTTTTGGATGCGAGGTGGTGTATCATTGTTCATGGGTGAAAGATTACATCGGTTATTTGGTCTCCCTGGTTCTAGTTCTAGTGAGGATTGTATGTCGCTATGGCCTGGTCCGTTCAACCTATGGAGTTTTCTTTGGGGTTTGCCTTTGTTGCTCTTTCAAGATAGAGTTTGATTATTTTTCTGATTACTTTGCTTTATGCAGATGTTGATGGTTGTTGTTGTTAGGATTCCTTCGATCATCCTTACTTGTCGGCAGGGCACCTCTCTCGATGCTCATATTTGGATGTATATTTCATTTTCCTCCGACTTTTTAGGCTACTTGTTGATGTTGCTTTATATCGACCTGGTTCGCAAACACAAGGTTTTCCTTGTATCTTTAGAATGTAATTTTGGTTTCTAATGAAATAAAAATTACGTTTTGTTTTTTTGTTTTTTTTTCTAGGAAAAAAAAACTATAATATAACACTACTATGAATGAATGTGTATGTGGCAACATTATAATAAATGTATAATATGATATAATAATATTAAATAGTTGGAACACTTTGTGGGAAAAACACAATTTGAAACGAACGCGCTCTGGTGCGACCTCGAAGATCTGACTAGGGTTTTCTCCTAGCCGCCGCCATGGATGCTCAGGGAGGAGGGGAGTCGTCACCCCCTACCTCTCCATCCACCTCCTTCCTAAAGCTCGTCGCAACTTGCAGCAAGAAGCTTACTCCTTCAGTTCCCCCAAGTTTCGTAAAGAGATTGGACGTCGTCCCAGAGATTGACCTTCCCCCCGATCATCCAATGAAGGTTGCACTTTCCCTCTCAGAACGAGGACTAGTAGGTCAATTCATGGGACTCTGGCCCTCAACCAGATCCACAGACAACTGGATCCAAAGGAACTGGAGACCGCTGATCACAAACAGTGCAACATGCTATACGGTCGGGAGAGGGTATTTTATCTTCGAATTCATCTCCCGAGAGGATAGAGATTTAATCTTTAGAAAAGGACCATACTTCATGGGCACCCAAGGGCTCTATCTGAATCGATGGACCCCAAGCTTTGATCCCACCTCAGACGTGCCCAAAGACGTCCCCATCTGGGTTAGACTCCTGAATCTACCAATACATTGTTGGAACCCCTCCTCGCTTCAAGCAATCAGAAATGGACTGGGGCGTTACATCGATCGAGCAGACCCAAAAGACCAGTACTCCTGCGCAAGGATTTGTGTGGAAGTTGATCTAGAGGTAGGTCTACCGGAAGTGATAAAACTAAAAGTTGGGAATTGGCAACACTTCCAAAAGCTTGATTACGAACAGCTTCCGTTCAAGTGTAGAGGTTGTCATGAATACGGCCACTTCCAAAGGAACTGCCCAAAGATCCCCAATATAGAGAAAGCAGGGAACGAAGGCTAGCAATAGGCGCGAAAGGGAAAAACCAAAATGAAAGGACCAAGAAGCGAAAATATAGTCCCAATGCAAGGAAAAAACTTAGGAACCAAAGAGAATGAGAACAGCTTTAGTATTTTGGCTAGGGAAACTCGCGAAGAGGAAGCAGATCCAAGTAAAGATGCCCAAGAGGAAGAAGCAAGAGAAAACCAGACCCCTGAAGACAAAGAAAATCAATTAACAGCAAAATAAGGGGAGAAAAACAAATCCCCCCAAAGGATGGAAGGAAGTCAAGACATAGAGGAAGGAGAGATCTCGACAGGCAGCGACTCAGAAGGCGCAAGCGAAGCTTGGGCCACCCCAAAGAAAATGGGAAGAGGCAGGAAAACCAGAAAAGTAGAAAGAGACCAGGAAACATACAAAGACGTCCTAAAGGGTTCACAACCAACTATCAAACAACTAATCAGCATTCATCATACTAGAAAGCAATCCAAAGCCTCCCAAGAAGGACACTCCTCCCCCCAAGGTAATTGATGATTCTAACCTCTTGGAATTGTAGGGGTTTTGGTAGTAAAAGGAAAGAGGAATCACTCAAGGATATAATCAAAGCTTCGAAAGAAAACATCCTACTCCTCCAAGAGACCAAGATGAGTCAGCAAGACTCCCTCAAAGCTTCGTTGAACGTTTGGAGAGGCAGCCAAGGAATAGCCGAAAACGCCATAGGCGCCTCAAGAGGGCTATGCACTCTGTGGAACACCTCCAAAATAGATCTGATGAGCTCTAACACATGCATGCACTAGATCCACACCAAACTCCTCCACAAAGACTCGGTTTATCCGGTAAGCCTCTTCAATATCTATGTTCTGCAACATATAGAGGAAAAAAAACACTGCTGGGAATCCCTAAAAGACTTCTTGCAGCAAAATGAACTTGACAATATCATACTAGGTGGGGATCTAAATGTAACCCTGACTCAGGAGGAAAAAAGAGGGGGATCCATCGTGAGAGACCAAGCTAGAGAATGGGTGGAAGATCTAGCCTCAGCCTGGGACCTAATAGACATCAAGCCTGCCAAAGGACTCTACACGTGGACAAATAAAAGGATAGGCCCTGGGTACATTGCTTCGAGACTAGATAGATTCCTTGTCCAAAGCTCCTTTCTTTTACTGGGGCTCATAGCAACTGCAGAGATCCTGCCCCACAATGTCTCAGATCACAAGCCCATCTGCTTAGAAATCAAAATCGACCAAGTCCGAGGACCCATCCCTTTCAGATTTAACCCGACTTGGATCCAAGACAAAGATTTCCTCCCTCTTGTTTCCAAAACTTGGACCAGCATTGTTAAGGGCTCATATTTTTATGTCTGGGAAGAGAAACTAAGAAGGCTAAAGAGAGCTCTAAAATTTTGGGCAAAGGGCTAACCAAATCCAATCACCTCACGCATAGAAGACCAAATGCAACTCGAGAACCTTTAGCTGGAAATGGAAAAAAAAAGAGGTCACGCAAGAGGTCCTGCAACAAGAGGATCGCCTTCAAAGACAATGGCACAGAGCCTGCAGAGAGGAAGAAAGCTATTGGAGACAAAAATCCAGAAGCCTTTGGCTGAAAGAAGGAGATAATAATACAAGCTACTTCCACAAGTAGGCGGAGGCAAGGAAGCACTATAAAGCAGTGACAAAAATTCAGGTTCAAAATGAAACAATTGCAGATCCAGAAGGTATAAAAGAAGCAGCCTTTGAATCCTTTGAAGCACTCTACTCAGAACCACAAGGGACGGAAATAGACCCTCAGATGTACCCTCTCTCCATTGTTCCAGGCCTCATTAAGGAGGATATCAACACCAAGCTGACTAAGGAAGTATCGCAACAGGAAATAAAGGAGGCTCTGGACCAAATGAACCCAGATAAGGCCCCAGGCCCAGATGGTTTCACTGCCAGATTCTATCAATAGTGTTGGGAAATAATTAAAACGGATCTCACCAAGATGATCATAAAATCGCAACAGAGTAGCAAGTTGGGCGGGAGCACCAATTCGGCCTTCCTGGTGCTTATCCTGAAAGAGAAAGGAGAAGTCACCTTGAATCGATTCAGGCCAATCTCCCTTTGCAACACAAGCTACAAAATTCTCACCAAAGTTATAGCCAACAGACTCAAAACAATCCTCCCCCTCATCGTCCCAGAAAACCAAGGAGGCTTCATCAAAGGTAGTCATATTGCCGACAATATCATCCTAGTTCAAGAGGCCCTTATTTCAAGTGTCCGGAGGAAAGACAAAGGTATGATAATTAAATTAGATCTCGCCAATGCCTTTGATAGAGTTATACATAAGTTTTTATTTGAAGTAATGAGAAAGTTTGGTTTTGACCCATCCTTTGTAAATTGGATCAAAGCTTGTATTGGATCACCATGGATAGCCCCTATGGTGAATGGGAAAGTAACAAAGTTCTTCCAAGCCTCCAGGGGCTTAACGCAAGGGTGCTCCCTCTCGCCCCTACTCTATGCAATCCAAGCTTCATTCCTAAGCTATCAGCTGGAAAATTCCCAAGTCCAAAATAACCTCCAGGGATTAAGAATTGTGCAAGGGGTGAAAGATATAAATCATGCGCAATTTGCGGACGATACTCTGTTGTTGGGAGGTGAAAGCCCTATAATAGAAAAGAAGTTTAAAGAAGATTTGGAAGCTTACACTACAGTCTCAGGAAGTGAAATAAGCCAGACCAAAAGAAAAATTTATGGATGGAATATTACGCCAAATGAAATGTTAGGAATTAGAAGAGTTCTGGGGATGGAAGGGCACACCAACTGGGAGGCCTTCAAATACCTGGGAATTCCCATATTCAAATCTTCCCAAGAGCTTCACACTGGAACCACCTAATAGACAACCTCAAAAATAAAATTTCCTCCTGGGGGGAGAACTGGTTAAATGTAGCAGGGAAAGTTGTCCTGATTAAAGTCGTGTTGACCAGCATGCCCATCTATCAGAGCTCGTTTCTTTTATCCCCGGCCTCCGTCATCCAAAAAATTGAAGCACTCCAAAGACGCTTCTTGTGGGAAGGAGGAAAACAGTCAAGAAGGAAAATGCATCTGATAAACTGGGAAAAAACCTCAAAACCTTTCTTGGAAGGCGCCTTAACTTCAAAAAAACCCAAGCTCAAAACCTAGCTTTGGGGGCAAAGTTGCTTTGGACGATGGTCACTATCAAACCAACTTGGAGCAAACTGGCACTTTGGAAAAAATATTTTAAGGGGCCTAGGGACCGTTGCTTAGATTTTCCATGTAGGGAATCAAAAAGTTCCCCTATTTTCTCCCTCTGCAAAAAGGATTTGCCCCACTTCAGCCCTAATCTCACCTGGGTGCCAAGAAACAGAAAGAAAATCAAAATTTGGCAAGATTCAATCATGGGAGACCCCCCCTAGAGCTGAGACAGGATCTGCTTCGTCTCAAGGATTGGATGGAAATCCAAAACATAATTACTCTCTTTGACATCTCAACTTGGGGGAAGGACAAGTTCATCACTTGGCAGGGGTGGGAAGTGCTCAACAGACCCCCTGATCTTGAAAGGGAATGGTGCATCCTACAGCTCTGTCTTCAAGGGAAAGCCGCTCTAAAAAAAAAAGGAAAGGATGAAAGAGGCTGGGGAAGGAATGCCAAGGCATACACCACAACAGAGGGATACCACCTCATCAAAAATCTCCCCAACGTCCTGCCCAATCCAGCCATCTAGAGAGAAATCTGGCAGTCCAAGTCCATCCCAAAAATTGACTTATTCATTTGGACCCTTGCTCATAACAGCATCCAAACAGGGGAAAATCTCAAAAGACGTGATTGGGAAGGCCCTTACAGGTGTTCCTTTTGTCTTCATGATCAACAAACTACAGACCATCTCCTTCTCAACTGTGATTTCTCCAAAGCAGTCTGGAAGCTAGCAACATGAACACAAAGTGCCATCAGCCTCCCTCCAGACACAAGAATTCTTCTCCACCAATGGGACTCCTATTACCCATTCAAAACTAAAAAAAGAAGCCAAGTTTTTGCTCTATGTAAATTTCTCCCAAAGCTCATCCTGTGGAATCTATGGCTGGAAAGGAACAACAGAATCTTCAGGGACTGCAAAAGGAGAACAGCCCTCGTCGTGACCAAAATTCACGCACTCTTTGGTGAAACTGCACCTTATTTATTCCAGTCAAACAACAGCCAAATGTTGGAAGCACCAGAGGAACTTTGGTTGAGCCATTTTAAAATCCAATGTCACATGGGCATAAAGTCTAGCATCCCAATCAAAGAGGAATGGGAAATCAGGAAAGGCAAACAGGATTTTGCCAATTGAAAAACAAGGAGAAAAGTACATATCATGTCCTTTGACGGGGCTTCGAAAGGAAACCCGGGCCAAGCTGGAGGAGGAGGGATAATTGAAAATCCCCTTGAGCCAACAACAATAAACTTTTCCCTAGGTTTAGGAATCAAATCCAACAACAGAGCAGAGGCCTTGTCTCTCTGGCAAGGGATAATTCAAGCAAAAAGGCACGAGATCCAGGACCTGGTTATAATTGGTGACTCTAGAGTGATAATACAAGCAGTAATTCGTCATTCTACAACCCAGAGCACAAGACTCAACAACCTCTTGGACAAGATACATCTCCTATTAAGAAACTTCAAATCTTATAAGTTATACCATGTGTTAAGGGAGCTAAATGGGAAAGCGGACACTGAAGCTAACAAAGGAACACTCTTAGTGCCGAGAATTCTGAAGGTGAATGAAACAGTTTCCAGCGTGTCACTACCTTGAACCATGATAGTTGCCCTCCTAATTCAAAATCAAAAGCAAGTTGATTCAGCAGACAGGGAAATTGAGGAGATCGCTCAAGTTAAGTCGCATCAGAACAAGCGATTGGGCGGAGGGGACAAGATATAGTACCATGAGAAAGTAAGATTCAAACATGGTGGAGACAGGGATTCAGCTCGCCCATACCTCACGGATTCAGAAAATCGAATGGAAATCATGAGTATGGAAGAAGGAGGGAATAAACTGAAGGCGCCCCCTCAGTCTCACCCCATTCCAATGCAGCGATCTCTTGAGTATTCTCCAAAGAAGCACCAGGGCGCAGGAAGAAGTGGAAGACAACCAGAAATGGCATCAAGCTCGGACAACAAGCCAAGCATTGAGGAACGGCTCAGAGCGATGGACACAACACTGGAAAATCTAAAGAAGTTGCTTCAATTCCAGCTGGATTTCCTCGAAAAATTGGATTCAGAAGCAGGAAAGCATATGGAGAAGTTAGAAGAGGACATCGCCACTACCAAAATCAAGTTTACAGAAGAGCTGGGCAAGCTACACAGGGAACTCAAGAACCCCCAACAGAAATTTGAGGAACGAATCGACCAGCTGGAGGAAAAAATGGCTCAACTCAACAGTGAATGGAAGCAAGATCCTAAAAACTAAACCAGTCATTTAGCAAGAAAGCGTAGCCTTCCCTTCTTCAGCAAGTTTGACGTTTTGTATAGAAGCCAATGTTGTACATAACTCTGTATCTGGTTAAGGTTATGATAGAATTTTAGTTAAAGATTATAGTCTACTGCTATAGAATTAGGAGGATACTCCAGGAAGGTAGGCACACGGACAAGCGTGGCCTATTTTGTAATCGAATCAGTGGCTAGTCCGCCCCTTTTTTATTCAATACCACTATCTATTTTCGTCAAAAAAAAAATATATTAAATATATAATATAGTCATAATATAATATCAATTAATAATTATAATAAAATAATACTATGAATACATAAATAGGAAAATGCAATACTTATTATATCTTATTATATTATAATACAAATTTGAATGTGACTGATGTCTTAGAGGATATACTTATTATAGCTTATTATAATATAATACAAATGTGAATATGTTAGATGTCTTAGAGGATATTTGTAGTATAAATTAAAGATGGAAAGTTCAACACATACTATCAATTAATATAAATTAATTATTATATAAAAAATATATGATACTAAATTAATAAGTATATTACAATTTTATAACTACTAATTAAATATTATATAATAATTATATAATATTACAAATTAATAACTATATAATATAATATTATCATAACAATATATTATTATTATATATGATGGAAGCACATAGTATTATTGATATATAATAATAATGGAAATATAAAAAATAAATGATAATAGATATCATACAATAAATAACAAAAATATTAAAAATATAGAATATTCTATATTGAGTATTTCAAAGATATTGAACATATCGGGAGATGATCGATCTCACCAAGATCTTAAGTAAGATGAGGTGTACATACAGTTAAATATTGTCAAATAGAAACATAACACATAATCATCCTTGACTTTTATATGTCCAACTCAATTATTATGATGGACTCAATTCTTTGAAGTTCTATTGGTTAAGCACAACTTTTCTTATAAGACTCATTTTTGGATAAAATTTCCTCTAATGCAAAGCAACTTTGCAAAGAAGATTGATAACATGAAAAAAACCTTAGTAATATAAAATGACAAGAAGTTTAGAACTGCAAAATGAGACCAAGAGAATGAATATAAGGGACGCCATGGTTTCAAATATGCAACAACAATGTCATTTCCATAGAGAGAAAATCCACTTACTGAGTTTAGGGTCCTGAACACAAGTGAACCCAACAAATATTGGACACCATAGGTCCATGATTCCACTTGTTATAGCTAATTGCATAGGAGAACCATAGTGAGCTTAAGGAAGGAAGCATCCTTACCTGCTCACTAGAGAATAAGTGGTTGTGTTATGCATGTTACAATGAAGAGAAAGTCGGGTATCCATGAGAATAAGAGAGATCCATGTACAAGGCAGAGGACAAAGGTCTAGCAGCCTTTCTAAAGGAAGAACACTATGTACAAGACTAAGACAAAGACAATATTTTTAACTTTCACAAAGGATCTATGTTTGTGAAGTGAGTGGGAAATAATCCCCCCCCCACCCCCCCAATTTACAGATCATAAGGTTTATTGTATGTTGTTGCCCTACCTTAAGGGTTTTTTTATTTAATGAAATATTAAACATTTGTACCATTTTTATGGATATATGTTTTGTGACTCATATTAAGATTTAAGAATCATAACAATTATTATCCTATAAGGAATTTGTTTTGGGCATTGAATATTACCTCCAAAAGGTGTCTCCTTGACTTTTTTTCATATTTGCCCAGAGTCAAATATAACATGGAGTGAAGAATAGGTTTGGAGAATAAGCTCATCTATTGCTAATAATTTTGAAGGTGAACTATTTACATTTTGTTTAGTTGATCAATTGATATTCAATATATATAATGAATTGTTTTATTTTTAACGTATGGGTGATAGATGAGGAGGTCAATAATATTGGTCATGAGATCTAGGGCCGCAAATGAGGATCCAACTTCTATAATATGTAAGAGTGATTAGGTTAATTATTTTCATGGGATGACTAGGGAGATGGAGTTTGTATGAGTTTCCTTGTTTATAGGATTTGAAAACATAGTTGATTATCTATGTTATTTGGGTTGGCAATGGTATGAGGTTCCTTGTTTATAGGATTTGAAAACATAGTTGGTTATGATCATGATCTTTCTCTTCACCTGCTTTTTCATAGTATTATTTTGCATAAACATGGAAAGGGTTCTTTATTAGTGTGTCCAAGATGTCAACATAACTTTAGTGGCAGCTACCTATTTTTTTCCTCCTTGTCGATTTTTTTTATTTGCTTGTTCATAATTTGATATATTGAGAATAATAAAATAATGGGTTAGGAGGGTAATTTATTTTATGTCTTTGTATTCTATATGAGGGGAAAAGACATAGTATTATTAATTGCTTCACTATTGCATTTTTATAGGTTCACAATGACACTTTAGACCTTAACAAAGCAAAAGGTAACTAGAGTTTGAAGCTTCAATTCAAAAATTATAAGCAAAAAATCATAATTACATTTGAATGTGTTTAATACACAACATAACATTGGAAATATTGTTGTGATTCTATAAGTTGTATCCCTTGGTATGCACTACAATATTTGTATGTTTCACCTTCATTAACAACATAATCCTTGTAACAAATCATTATGTATTATCATATATATAGTGCAATTTATTGACATGTATTTGTTTTTTTTTTTCTTTTGATTTTTAAGATAACCAACATAGCTATGGAATGAACATCATGCCTTTCATATGCTCTTAGGACTATCTCTTCTTATGTTGGAAATGAATTAAAACTCAAGGAACCATATATGTTTGAAATGAATTAAAACTCAAGAAACCATGTTTAATCTATATAATTATTCATAAAATTTGTCTCTCAAAGAAGGTGAGAAGTCCTTATCCTTATTAAGGCAATGAACCATTCAAGAGTGGATTGAAATTTTTCACCAACTATGTTGTGTATTTGTTTTCTATTAAAACTTTGCATATGTGAATTTTAATTAAATTTGGTTGAAATTGTATGCTTTGATTTATTAAACTTTGTACATATTAATTTTGATTAAATTTGGTTGTTTTATATTCAAACTTTGTACATATAAATTTTGATTAAATTTAGTTGAAATTTTATGTTTTTAATTTATTCAAACTTTTCACTTATAAATTTTAATTAAATATTAAATATAAATTAAACTTTGCACATATAAATTTGATTGTTTTATATTCAAACTTTGCATATATGAATTTTAATTGAATTTGGTTGAAATTTTATGCTTTATTTTATTGAAACTTTGCACTTATGAATTTTGATTAAATTTGGTTAAAATTGTATGCTTTAATTTATTCCTGTTGATAGATGTCATCATCGTATAATTGATCATGTTTGTTCCATGTTAAATGCTACCATTTATATTTAAAATATCAATTTTTTAATATAAAAAATGGTATCAGAAATTAATTACCCGTGATTCATGATGTATTTAAAACTCTCCAAATCACTCTATTGCTAATGAAAAGTACATAAAGTACACATTTTTATTTGGTCCAACAACGTGGACTTCATTATCTCTCTTGAATGCACTTGTCAATGAACAAACTTCTATGCATTTGTAACGACTATATGTAATATAATTTTTTCTTTAAAGATTTGATTGAACCATATACTTGCAATGTAAATGCTTAATTTATTACTAATTTTAATTTTATATATTTATATCTTTGTGGTTATAGTTATATTTTTTTAATTTGTGAGTAGATATGCTTTAGGATTGAAAAGTTGGCATTTTTTAAATAATTGGTTGTTGGTCCATATTTATTGAAGTATTACAAAAATCTCTAAGTCAAATCTTCATGTACATTGAATGTTAATGTATAATTTATTATTAATTTTATATATTTTTGTGAACATTGAATGTTGATTTTGTCTATTAGTTAATGTTTAATTTGTTATTAATTTTATATATTTTTTTGATTATAGTTACATTTTTATTTGTGGATGAATGTGCTTTAGGATTGAATAGTTCACATTTTCTAAATAATTTGTTGTTGTTCCATATTCATTGAAGTATTGAGAAATTTTCTTGGTCAAATTTTTATGGACATTAAATGTTGATTTTGTAGATTCATTAATGTAATTATTTGGTTGAAGGGTTTGATCTTTTAAGCTTACATAATTTGATTGCATCATGAAGGGATTTTCTAAAATTGGAGAAGGTAGAACCAAATGTTGCATTTGATGTATTAGTTGTTGATATGAAGATCATGTTATAGGATGGTTGCATCCTTGTTAGGATTTGCACCAAATATCTATTTGATGTGCATAAATTGTGAACCAAAACATGTTTTTAATTTAAGTACAGAGATTTAGTTATTAGGTGGGATTTTTTATTCAAATACAAATATTCTTAAAATAGACAATATGTCATATATGTTATTTATGCATGGGCGTGTATTTGATGTAATTAAAACAATTGATATGCAGGTTACATATTTTTTAATGTATAACAAACAAAGTACTAAGCACTTTTTGCCCCGATAGTGACAATCATTGAAATGTATAATATGAAAGCTTCTAGTAATAGGTTTTGAATATTAGTCTCTTTGCTTTTCATCTCACATATGACATACTTTGAAATGTACAATATGAAAACTTATAGTAATAGGATTTGAATATTAATCTCTTTACTTTTCATCTCACATATATGACACATTTTTATTTTTGGAGTTGGGTCTCACTTTACCAACTTCTATGACACTTTGAAATGTACAATACGGAAACTTATAATAATAAATTTTGAACATTAATCTCTTGGCTTTTCATCTCACATATGACACACTTTTCTTTTTAGAACTGGGCCTTGCTTTACCAACTTCTACAATGGTAAATGATCCTTACACAACTACCAACTTCTTACTTTTAATTTAACTTCTCTAGAAAAATATTCCATAACAACATGATACTAAATTATTAAATCTTATATTACTTATTATTATAAAATAAATGATATTGATATTATATATTTGATAATAAAATAAATAAAAGAATATTCATAATTTAATACAACTATAAATTATATATTATAACATAATTAAATTATATTTTCAAATATGTAATATATTTTTCAAAATCTACTCAACTTGGTTTGAGATGCAACTTTGTATTAAGATTTCATAATAATTTAATATATTACTTCATTATCAAACGTAAATTGATAACATGTAGTAAATTATCTACTAATAATGTCTCTAGGATCATAATACTACTAATGTCTTTAATGTCTCTAAGATCATAATACTACTAACATTTCTAATATCATTATTATAAATTTTATTTTATTTATAAATATCATTTTATATGATATTATGGTTTAGAATTTTTGGAGAGTAAATCATACTTCAAATAACTTTTTTTAAGTTATTTAAATATTTTTACTTGAATTATGAAAAGTTATAAATTTCAACTCTACATTAACATGGTATAAGTTACATATTCACGCTTTAACACACAATATGTGCTCTATGAAATTTAAACGTAAATTTCAATAATAACATCCCAAGGTATTTGCTATTTGACCTCACCCATTTGGATATGATTTTTTAATAACTTATCATTGTTTTATGTTACTTTTTTGTGTAGTCTATTTTATTGTTTTGCTCAAAAAAGAATGTATGTCAAGATCATTTTTAAGTGAATACTCTATTTCATTGATTAATTAGGAGATCATCAAAGTTCAAAAGATCAAAAACTATAGAATTTTTATTTGTAACTTTGAAAATTAAAACAAAACCTTACAAATAGTGTACTAACCAACTACGTTAAAAAATTGAAATAAAATTTAAAATTTTAAGGAAAGGTTGTGGTCACTATTATCCTCCTCCAAGCTATTAGAGGAGTCTTGAGTAAGTACTCAATCAAAAGATCTCGAGTGAGTCACAACACATATTCATCATAAAATATAAGTTATGTACAAATTATTTTATACATAATACATAATTTTGATGTGCAGTATTTTACGTACTCATATCTTTTCTTATGTGGGTAATTATATATTTAATAACTTAATAATAGATTTTGGTTGAGTGATTAAATTATCTTATGCATATTTTTGGGAAAGTTTTAATTGTTTATTTTAAGAATGTTAAATGATTTATTGGTGTGGCATAAAATACATACAAATAAATAAATATAGAATTCTATGTTATTTTTATAAATAAATGTAGAATTCTATGTTATTTTCATGAAATTGAAATTATTATTTTTTAAGTTTAGAACTTGTATTTAATATGTTAAGTTTGTTTTCATAAATTGATAATTATTTTATAAAAAAGTATTATAGATTAAATTTAAATATTAATATTTAAATTTTGTATAGTTTTTTAACATTGGATTAAGTTATTCATATAAGAGAAGTAACAATCAGAATAAGGAATAATATAATAATTAGAGTTTGGTGAAAAAAATAGTAGGAATAGAATACTAGAAAGTGTTGAATTTTCACATATCAATGATTTATTTAATGGTGATTTTTAAGTGCACAATACCCTCCCTCTTATTGTAGACCTAGCTTACATTGAGTAGAAAGACAAATGGATACAGAGCATCAATTTTGAATTTAAAGTTACATGTTCAACAATTCTTACTATGCAAGTGAACCTAGGTGGTTATTTCATTGTATATGTAGTTCAACAAATAACCTTTACATTTCATAGATGTATCATTGTTCATTATAGTATATTCAAGGCATTCTAATTATATGATCTATTTATTATTGATGCCATCATTTGACGAGATGATTTTTTTTTGCTAGTGTGTCGATGACTTGTGAGACTAGCCTTTGGCTAAGAAACCGCAACCCAGTTACACAAGTTATGTGGAATTTTTTTGAAGCAATTGCTAAATGGCTTTAAAAATATGGGAAAAAACACTTTAAAATGCGACAAAGTTGTAGGGTCATCTAAAGGACTTTTATACCAATCATAACATCTAAATATTTTTTTCATTAGTCTATATTTTTGTGGGAAGTTTAATCGATGTATTTGTTTAATTTATGTTATAGGTTGAAAATGTTGCAACCTTAAACTTTAGTTGGCATGTGTATTGGAAAATATTATGATGATCTTATAGTTTTTGTTTTTTTCTATAGATGCTAAACATGTGTCTTGTTGTTTAAAATGAAGGTTTTAGGTAATTTA
>ML778726.1:802835-825825 GCA_009831015.1 Picea engelmannii | reverse complement strand
ACTTTGGGTTTAACAAAAAAATAATAATAAATAAATAATAAATAAAAGGAAAAAAAAAAATAATAATAATAATAAGAGAGAAATAAAAAGGAAATATAGAAATGAGGAAACTTGTAATAAAGGAGACTCAATAAGGGAAAGTAGGAGACATAGGGTAAAAAGCAAAAACAAATCAGCATTTAGGAGTTACTAAAAATCAGAAACTTCATTTTAGGAAAGTTATTAAAAGCATGAGAGGGGATCTAGGAACCCTAGGAGTAATTTTAGGAGCGACTTTAGGGGGAGTGAGGGAAATGAGTCTTTTGTTTAAATTAAAGAAAAATTAAATTGGAGAAACTTGGGGGATGAGGGACACTTGGACAGCAGAGAATGTTTAGGGGTTGTCATTAAAAATTAATTAATTAATGATTTAGGAAAGTAGGTGGGTCTCAAATTTCTATAAAAGAAGGGGAAAAGGAGGAAGAAAGGATAAACGGTTAGCGTAACGTTACGCTGCCGAATTGTGGCTTGACGGATTGCTTGTGAGGAGTTGGGTTTATCTCAGCTGTGTTGGAGTGGTAGCTCAGCCGTGGAGGCGAGCTAAGAAGCTAGTCTATCTCTGGTTCTTGTGTGGCCCCTTTGCGGCTCGAGGGGCTATGGGGGAAGCAGAGTACGCCTAGCGTTTGGCTGGGAGGTACCGGTGAGTCCTCTACGGTTGGCAAGCGAGAGGAGTACGGAGAGCGGGACACGGCACGAAGCGTGGGACGTCAATCCGAAGGGAGGGGAGACAAGGCACAGGTACGCTTTTCATCTGTATGGTAGCAGGAGTGATTTATCATGATGTTCTGAAAATTTTTGATATTGACATTATAGTATTCTGGAAATTGTCTGTAATTACTACCCATTTGCATTCTGGATATTGTCTGTATTGTTATCACTTGTCTCCTGGAATTTGTTGGAATTGTTGTTGCTACGATCATTGCATCTGAACATTGTCTATAATGTTATCGCTTGCCTGCTGGAATTTGCCGAAATTGACCTTATTGTATTCTGGTATGTGGCTTGAAGGGTTGCGTTCTCCTTTAGAATGAGTATTCTTGTGTGGGGCGTTTTCAGTTTTTACCGTGGGCAATCCTTGTGTTGGGGGCATTTCCTTTACATACACCAGCATTATTTGTTGGGTGTTGTTATGTACAGTGGGTATTATATTGGGCGTCTGCACTGATTGTATTGGGCCTTATTGATGCGCGCGATTTGTTGTGTATTTGGGGCGTTTTGTTGATTTACTGTGGGCGTTGGGCGTTTTATTTTATGTAATGGGCATTTGTTTAGTGGGGCATTTTGGTAAATAAATCAACAGTAAATCCAGAGAATCGCTCCCTTCCTCGTTGATCGATTGGGAATGGAGTCAGCATTAAATCACCAGAATGTTTCCTGCCCTGGTTGGACGACTGGATAACTGAAACTTTAATCATGGTGGTCGGATTCATTATAGATCGTTTTTTCCACCGCTATCCTTGGGCGTTTGGACCTGAGTATTAATGATTAAATGACATGCGTTCTCCTCCAGTTTTGGCCTTTTTACCCATGCGTTTGGGGGTCTGCGTTACTCCCCAGATCTGGCATTTTTTGTTTTTAATCCGCATATTTTTTTAATCTGCGTTTTTAGTCTACGTCTATTTACCTTCGTTTTACCCACTGTGGACTGCTTGGTTAATATTAAGTGCAAAAAAAATTCATGCAATCTGAGCGCCTCTCCAATCGCTTTACATTTCAATTAGTTATTGAGAGGTCTGCGATTTTAATGACAGTTGTAGAACCTCATGAAATCTAAGCGCATTTCCATTCGCCTTACATTTCAATTAGTTATTGAGAGGTCTGTGATTTTAATGACAGTTGCAAAACTTCGTGAAATCTGAACGCAACCTTGAATTTCTGAACATTTCATTTTAGCTATTGGGGAATTCTGCGTTTTTCAATGACAATACAAAACTGATGCAATCTGAACGCATCGAATCTGTTTACATTTCAATTTAGTCAGTGGGGTCTGCGTTTCAAATGTCAATGCAAATCTAATAGCAATCTGAAGGCAATCTGACTTTCATTACATCTCGTTGTGTTTGGGGTCTGCGTATTGTTGGGTCTGCGTTCCTAAATCAGGGGCTTTAATACAGGGGTGTTTTCCATTGGGTCAGCGTTCTTGATAGTCTTTAATGCCATGCATTAGGGTAACATTACTAATCTGCCATACTGTAATGCAATGCAATAATTACAGTTGCGTTTTCTAATTGGGACTGCGCTTACATCGGTTTATTAATTGATAATTATTAAATTGTTATAATAGCAATGTTGAATAAATTGCTATTATTCCTTTATATGCATTTTGGTGTCATTGCTACAGTTGGGTTGTTAAATTGCCATTACTTTATGGTAGTAACGTTGTAGGTTCTAACGTCGCCATTAATCGGTAATATGATGTAAATTCTATATTTGGACCCCTGTTAATTATTGTTACTTACAAGTATGGTCATTTATATTTGTTAAATTGTCATTTTCAATTATGTCCTTTTTGCAATTTTATAGATTGAGTTAATACGTATTGCCATTTCTAAGTATGATGTTATTTGAAAATTTCCATTATGATGTTATTTTTGAAACATGAAGTGATATGGTAATTTCCAAATTATGAAGTTAACTTAATTATGATGTTATCTTAAAGGTGAGTGTCTATTGACATTGGGAACCTATACTTTAATTACAATGTCACTTTTGTCCTTTTTAAATATGGATATTTTAGGTGTGACCTTTTAAATGTCTTTACATAGGGTCCCTCCTAGTTATTTAAATAATGTCATTTAAATATTATACTTTAATTACAATGTCACTTTTGTCCTTTTTAAATATGGATATTTTAGGTGTGACCTTTTAAATGTCTTTACATAGGGTCCCTCCTAGTTATTTAAATAATGTCATTTAAATATTGTAAAGGTTATATCTGGTCATTGTAACTATGATGGTTTATAGGTATATTCAAATATGATGTCATTAGCAATGTGATGTTATCCTTATATTGAATTGTGTAAAGGTAATGCATGTCCTTATAAATTAAGGTGTAACCCTTTTTAGTGTTAGGTACTTATGAAAAACAATGGCATTGTGGACTTATCCTAATATGATTAAAACTTGGGTTACTGATGGGTAAAAAAAAATAAAAAAACAAGGTTCTAGAATCTTGTTTTTTTAAAAAACCTTGAATTGCTAAGATCTTAATGGGGAAATATTAAATTACTTAAATTTACATTCTTAAATAGTTGGGCTGGGAATCTCGTCTACTCATGGAGTTCATGGGAGTATCGGGCCAGTATTACATGCCTTGAGTCGTGGGATCTACCTTGTCTTAACTGTGTTGGGTCATTGTCGGAGTCTGTCAGACCTGGGCGTCCGTAGGGTTAGTGGTTGCCTTGTGTTGTTGTTGTACCTAGACGAGATCGATCTTTTGCCTGTTCTGCTTGTGTCGGGCGGGATAGTCACCCTTGTTGCCTTAGCATATGTGTCTGTGTGTGTGATTTTTTTGATGCGTAAAGAGTCCAGTGTCGTATCAAGAGTCTCGGGCCCTTTAAAGGCAGGGTTTCCACTCTTGCGACACACCTAACGGAGGTCATTAGTTTCGGCTTGAGCAGTCGGCCAAGAGCCTGTCTAATCTTCTTTCGAGAAGACATAAGACTCAAAGCCCTGCTTTTCTGTGCCGAAATGGTGAACTCCATTGTTGGATTCTTCCCTCAGTGATTGAACTTTACTTAACCCCGGTGTCGTTTTTTGATTTCAGCCACTAGTTGTACGCCTTAGGTCTAGGGGCGTTTATCACTTGTTGTCACTGTGAATGTCGGAGTCGTTTGGTGGTGTTCATCTTGCGTGCGTCTTGTTCTAGGTCGGGTTACTAGTTCCTGCCTGAGCAGTCTGCCAGGAGCCTGTCTAATCTTCTTTAGAGAAGACATAAGACTAAACGCCCTGCCTTCCTGTGCAGAAATAGTAACTCTAACACCCAGGAGTCTTCCCCTATGTTCTTACTGTGCACCCCCAGTATGTCTTAATGTTGTGTTGTGCGCCTTATGCCTGTGATCGCACGTTGTTACAGTTACTCGTTGTGTGCCTTCAGTTTTGCCTTGTCGTGGTTGCGTCTTGTTGGTTGTCGAGTGGCGTCATACAGTTAAGCGTGTGGTTACTTCTACACGCGCGCACACACTTTAAAGAAAAAAAAAAAAATTGCACCTGTTACTAGAATGGTTGTCGTAACGAGTCGGTTCGTTACAGAAATGTACAATACGGAAACTTCTAATAATAAATTTTGAACATTAGTCTCTTGGCTTTTCATCTCACATATGACACACTTTTCTTTTTGGAACTAGGCCTTACTTTACCAACTTCTATAATGGTAAATGATCCTTATGCAACTACCAACTCCTTACTCTTAATTTAACTTCTCTAGAAAAATATTCCATAACAACATGATACTAGATTATTAAATCTTATATTACTTATTATTATAAAATAAATGATATTGATATTATATATTTGATAATCAAATAAATAAAAGAATATTCATAATTTAATAGAACTATAAATAATATATTATAACACAATTAAATTATATTTCTAACTATGTAATATTTTTTCAAAATCTACTCAACTTGGTTTGAGATGCAACTTTATATTAAGATTTCATAATAATCTAATATATTATCTCATTATCAAATGTACATGTTACCTCATTATCAAATGTAAATGTTACCTCATTATCAAATGTAAATTGATGACATGTAGTAAATCATCTACTACTAATGTTTCTAGGATCATAATACTACTAATGTCTCTAATGTCTCTAGGATCATAATACTACTAATGTCTCTAATATCATTATTATGAATTTTATTTTATTTTTAATTTTATTTATGAATATCATTTTATATGATATTATGATTTAAAATTTTTGGGAAGTGAATCATATTTCAAATAACTTTTTTTGAGTTATTTAAATATTTTTACTTGAATTATGAAGAGTTATAAATCTCAACTCTACATTAACATGGTACAAGTTACATATTCACACTTTAACATACCATATGTGCTTTATGAAATTTAAACATAAATTTCAATAATAACATCCTAAGGTATTTGCTATTTGACCTCACCCATTTGGATATGATTTTTTAATAACTTATCATTGTTCTATGTTACTTTTTGTGTAGTATATTTTATTGTTTTGCTCAAAAAAAAAAAAATGTATGTCAAGATCAATCTTAAGTGAATACTCTATTTCATTTATTAATTAGGAGATCATCAAAGTTTAAAAGATCATTTTTATTTGTAACTTCAAAAATTAAAACAAAACCTTACAAACAATGCACTAACCAACTACGTTAAAAAACTAAAATAGAATTTAAAATAACCAACTACGTTAAAAAACTAAAATAGAATTTAAAATTTTAAGGAAAGGTTGTGGTCACTATTATCCTCCTCCAAGCTATTAGAGGAGTTTTGAGTAAGTACTCAATCAAAAGATTACTTGAGTTGTGGTCACTATTATCCTCCTCCAAGCTATTAGAGGAGTTTTGAGTAAGTACTCAATCAAAAGATTACTTGAGATAACTTTCTAATTGATATCTCGAGTTGAGTGAGTCGCAACACATATTCATCATAAAATATAAGTTATGGACAAATTATTTTATACATAATACATAATTTTGATATGGAGTATTGTACGTATTCATATCTTTTTCTATGTGGGTAATTATATATTTAATAACTTAATAATAGATTTGGTTGAGTGATTAAATTATCTTATGTATTTTTGGGAAAGTTTTAATGGTTTATTTTAGGAATGTTAAATGATTTATTGGTGTGAAATAACATGCATACAAATAAATAAATATAGAATTCTATGTTATTTTTATAAATAAATGTAGAATTTTATGTTATTTTTATGAAATTGAAATTATTATTTTTTAAGTTTAGAACTTGTATTTAATGTATTAAGTTTTTTTTATAAGTTGATAATCATTTTATAAAAAGTATTATAGATTAAATTTAAATATTGATATTTAAATTTTGTATAGTTTTTAACATTGGATTAAGCTATTCATGTAAGAGAAGTAACAATCATAAAATAAGGAACAATACTATCATTAGAGTTTGGTGAAAAAATTAGTAGGACTAGAATATTAGAAAGTGTAGAATTTTCACATATCAATGATTTATTTAATGGTGATTTCTAAGTGCACAATACCCTCCCTCTTATTTTAGACCTAGCTTACATTGAGTAGAAAGACAAATGGATACAAAGCATCAATTTTGAATTTAAAGTTACATGTTCAACGATTCTTACTATGCAAGTGAACCTAGGTGGTTATTTCATTGTATATGTAGTTCAACAAATAACCTTTACATTTCATAGATGTATCATTGTTCATTATAGTATATTCAAGGCATTCTAATTATATGATCTATTTATTATTGATGCCATTATTCGATAGGATGTTTTTTTTTTTTTGCTAGTGTGTCTATGACTTGCGAGACTAGCCTTTGGCTAAGAAACCACAACCCAATTACACAAGTTATGTGGAATTTTTTTGAAGCAATTGCTAAATGGCTTTAAAAATATAGAAAAAAACACTTCAAAATGCGACAAAGTTGTAGGGTCATTTAAAGGACTTTTATACCAATCATAACATCTAAATATTTTTTCCATTAGTCTATATTTTTGTGGGAAGTTTAATAGATGTATTTGTTTAATTTACATTATAGGTTGAAAATGTTGCAACCTTAAACTTTAGTTGGCATGTGTATTGGAAAATATTATGATGATCTTATAGTTTTTGTTTTTTTCTATAGATGCTAAACATGTGTCTTGTTGTTTAAAATGAAGGTTTTTGGTAATTTATAGTTTGTTTTTTAGCACACATGGTTTTATGAAGAGTTTTGATCATTCTTCCATCCATCATTAAAACCATGTTACCATTCAATGTTTGCAAGTGCATATGTGGCTAATTGCATAATGTAAACTAAATTATTGTTGACTTTATGGGTGGTAGTGATTTTCTTGTGAAAAAATTGTACAAACATCCATCCTACTACAAACAATGACATGCTCCTCCTCATCCTGTTATATGAGGGTGGGGTGGGGGTTAATATTAGAGAAAACATAAGGTGGGGTAAGTAGTCGAATTGGTAAGTCGCTCTTGTAATGACGGTGTGACTCGTGTTCGAGTCTCTCGAAGGCATTTCTCACTTGAATGGGAATGTTGATTCGGTGGTTGGGCATGTTAAGTTGCATTGCATTGTAGGGGCATTTAACCGGGATATGAACCCCCATCTTTTTTCATTTTTTGAACAAGATATCAGAGTTGTAGTAAAGAAGGAAACCATATCGGAGAACCAGGTGAAGAACCCTAGCGCACTGCAACCCTAGCACCCCGTGACCGTCTGATGCGCACTCTGACACCAAAGCCCTGTCACCCACTTCCTCGCTCTACAGACTAGCACCTCACGGGGTCCCTGCACACCCAACAATGAGCTCAGGAGAGGGGGGGGAACCCCACTTGTACAGCGACATTACCACCAACGACAGAACCGGTATTCGTGCTAAGCGACCTTCCTTCGAGCCACCGGTGCACCTGAGGGAGCAGCTCTTTACCCAAGAACAAGGACTCAGCAAAGAAATGGAACTAGAGCCCAGCTCATCTCATCCGCAAGCTTCCAAAAACTGGTTGCCAAGTAAGTGTATTCCACAAATGGAAAAACCTCCACTCTACCATATCAAATCAACACGAGTGGGGGAACACACCCAGTTTATGATGGACCACGCACTGATTGGAAAATTCTTGGGCCTATGGCCGACTGAAAGAGATCTTACTCGCTGGATCAAGGACTGGTGGAACCCTAAAGGAGATTATGAAGTCCAGCTTAGCTCCAAGGGTTTCTTCACAATAATCCTATAAAATCTCGAAGATAAGGACAAAATATTTGACAACGGACCATATTTCTACAACTCAGCGAGCCTATTTCTAAGATTCTGGACCGACAGATTCAGTCCAGAGCAGAAGGACCTCTCAAGAGCCCCAGTCTGGATCCGGCTGTACTCCCTACTCCAGGAATTCTGGCTGGAAGAAATACTCATGGGCATCAGAAACAGGGTGGGAAAATACGTCAAAGCTTCAGAAGCTACAAAAATGAGGAAGTACACATCATATGCCCGTATCTGCATCTACATGGACATATCGAAAGCCTTGTCGGGTTCCATCACACTTGAATACCAGGACGAGGACTGGAACCAGACAATCGACTACGAACACATACCTTTTCGATGCAGGAAGTGCCATGAGAACGACCCCCTGTTCAGAGACTGTCCCCTGAACGCCACAGCCCCTAATCCCTCTGAAGCCAAGCAGAACGACGGCTTTGCCAATGTCACGGGAAGGCGAAAGAACCCATCAAGAAAATAGAATCAGAGCTCGACCCCAAAGGTCCCCACCAAGAATTCCTTTGACGCTCTGAATCAGCTACCGAAAGAGGTGGAAATACAGAACCCCCTCCAAGCAACAATGAAAGCGAAAGGAAAAATCCCTGAAGTGCCAAACACAACACACCCAAAAGAAACAACTCAGTCAACACAATCCGGCAAAGACGGAGACACCAATATGCTCATGGACGAAATGGATCTGGCAGAGATAGACCTAGAAAAACTGGAGGAAGCCCTCAATCAAAAAGATCTGCAACACATTCTAGTAGAACAGCTCCGAAAAGTTCATAAAGTGTTTACCAATTCCACGGCGGGATCCATAGCTAGACTGGGCATCTCGACAGATCCAGGCTCCGAGCCCAAAAAATCAACCAAGAAAAACAAGAGACGAGGACGTAAACCAGCCCATCAACTTATTAAGGAGGCAAGGCACTTAATGATTAATTCAGGCCAGATACAGAGGTTATCGGAGGGATACCTCCACCCCCCTCCACCATCCTCATGATGAATACAATAACTTGGAACATCAGAGGTCTCAATGGAAGATCCAAGCAGAGGATCCTCCGAGAATGTATTAAAACAGAGAACCTGGATATTCTTCTACTGCAGGAAACCAAATGTGCAGGACAGGAGGCTGAAAACATCTTTTGAAGCAGTTGGAGATATGGTGACTTCCTCTTTCAGGACTTAGTGGGCGCTTCAAGAGGATTAGCCATCCTTTGGAACCCACAAACAGTCTCTATGCATCATCCCTTCTCTACAAAAGGCACTCTAACGGCTCACTTCAAAGTTGTAGCCTCCACCAAGGAAGGTGCCATCACAAATGTTTATGGCCCACAATCCATCCAAGATAAGGAGAGCTTCATGCAAACCCTTCAATATGTTAAAACCCTCATACACACGCCGCATTGGATCGTTGGAGGTGACTTCAATATGATCCTAACGCTGGAGGAAAAAATAGGTGGAACAAAACGGCTAGAGAAGGATAGCGGTAAGTTCAAAACCCTAAAGAGCAATTAAATATGGTTGACATGGAAACCCGGAACGGAATCTTTACCTGGTCCAATAAAAGAACAGGGCACCAACATGTTGCCTGTAGGCTTGATCGCTTTCTAGTGACTGAAGCCCTTCTTAAAAGTGACCAGGCAATGGAAGCAAATATAGTGCCAAATACAGGGTCGGACCACTGGCCCATCGCCTTCTGTCTGGACCCGGGATTCCCCCCTAGGCCCAAGCCTTTCCGCTTTGAAAAGTTCTAGCTTACTCACCCAAACTTTCATCATCTGGCTCACACTTGGTGGGCCCAGGCTTAAATTGATCATGGCACTCATATGTATAAGTTCCAGCAGCACCTCAAGAACTTCAAGCAACATTTGAAAAGCTGGAACAAATCCACTTTTGGAAACATACTCCTCAGGAAGCAGGAGATTGAGATTCAACTTGAAGAACTTCAACAAACTTTCATAGCAGGGATCCGAACTCAGAACCTGGTGCAGGAAGAGGAACAACTAATTGCGGATTTGGAGGCCTGCAGGGAACAAGAAGAGATCCTATGGAGGCAAAAATCCAGGGTCCAATGGCTTAAAGAAGGGGAGCGCAACACAAAAAAATTTCACAGGGCGATGAAGCATTGCAAATACATCAATCGCGTTACCTAATTGGAGGACGATCAAGGCATCTCGATAAGAGATCATGACCAAATAGCGAAAGAACTCAACTCCTTCTATCAAGATCTCCTCACAGAGACCAATTCGAACAAGGAGGAGGCCATCCAAAAAGTAACCCAGCACATACCCAGGCTGATCACTTCTGAGCAGAACAGAGCACTGATAAGGCCAATTACTCAGTCTGAAGTGGATTCAGCAGTAAAGGAAATGCCCCCAGGTAAAGCACTAGGCCTGGATGGCTTCACTATGGATTTCTTCCATTATTGTTGGGACATGATAAAGGAAGAAGTCTGGCTGGCGGTAGAAGAATCAAGAACATCTGGTCAAGTTCTCTCCGCTCTAAATGCAACTTTCATCACTCTCATCCCCAAGGAGGAGTGAGCCACTCACCCAAAACAGTTTAGACCAATCTTCCTCTGTAATGTCATTTATAAAATAATTACAAAGGTCATCGCCAATCGTCTCAAACCGCTCCTACCATTCATTATTTCCAATGAGCAATCTGGCTATGTAGAGGGAAGACAAATCATGGACAACGTCATACTGGCCAATGAGGTGATCCACTCCTTAAAGACATGCAAAATACCAGGTATGCTTATCAAACTCGATCTCTCAAAATATTTTGATAGATTAAGCTGGCAATACTTACGGTCGGTTCTGGAATCCTTTGGCTTCAACAATCACTAGGTCAACTGGATTCTCAAGCTCACTTCCTCTTCCTTCTTTTCAATTCTTTTCAATAGCACACCCTCCCGACATTTTCACTCCACCAGGGGTATCAGGCAAGGTGATCCTCTTTCCCCTTTTCTCTTTGTAATCATGGCAGAGGGTTTAGGTCGTTATCTCAAAGCAGCAGTCCTTGAAGGCTCACTTACTGGGTTGCCACTTCATAACCTTCAATCGGCACCCTCGCATAGCCAGTTTGTCGATGATACCCTCCTCATGAACACCCCCACGGTTAGAGAAGCCACCAAGCTCAACTCAATTCTCTCAGAATTCTTGGAAGCCTCAGGCTTGCTACTCAACCTGGATAAGTCCAAACTATATTTTTTCAACACGCCAGCCTCGGTTCAGAATCACCTTTCAAGACTTCTAGGCATCTCCAAAATCTCCCTCCCTTCCATTTACCTAGGCATTCCCCTAACCGGAGAGTCAGCGAGATCCATTTCATGGGATATCCTGCTCTTATCTATAGCTAACAAGTTGAACAACTGGACCTTCAGACCTCTGAATATTGTTGCCAGACTGGTCCTGCTCAAGTCAGTCCTGCAAGATTTGCCCACTTATCTCTTTACTGCTCTGGCAGCGCCCATATCGGTCATCAAGGCCATCAGGAGTCTCCAAAGAAACTTCATGTGGCAGGGGCACCAAAATAACAAGAAATGGGCTTTAGTTGGATGGGACAAACTTTGCAAACCCAAAAAGTTCGGAGGGTTGGGAATTCGGGATCCGGGGAAGATTAACCAAGTCATGGGAGCCAAGATGTGGTGGAGGTGGCTGCAACACCCGAAAGAACTCTGGGCGCAGATCTGGAAGCAAAAGTATGCCCCGAATGCACAGCCTAACCAACTAATCAAATTCAATGAACAGATACAAGGATCCAATATTTGGAACACCGCCTAGCAAAATCGCCCCCTGATTCAGCAGCATGCTTTCTGGGAGGTAAGAAATGGCGAAAGCGCACTCTTCTGACAAGACTCTTGGCAACAGCTACCCCCTCTTAGTGATCTGGAAAGCCTCTACCCTCTCAAACATAGGCTACAGCAAAACATATTCAAAAATGTTAAGGACTTTTGTCTCCCAACTCACGGAAGGAAACCTTGGAGACAATGGAAAACGAGCCGAACAGAATTACAGATCACGGAGGATTTCAACCTTCTACCGTGGCTGAACTATATGCTACACAGGAAAATTCCAATTAAATAAGGACTGGACATACTTCGATGGGGCCACTCCACTTCAAGCATCTTCTCGGTCAGTGAAGCATACTACCTACAGGGAAAATATCAAGACCAAACTCCCGAAACCATCTGGAGGAGAGTCTGGCAACCATTTCTCTGGCCCAAGGTCTCCTTTTTTCTTTGGCTCACAGCTCAAAACTATATCCTCGCCTGGGATAACCTCCTAAAGAAAGGCTTTATAGGCCCCTCCAGATGTACCCTCTGCCAACAAAGCGAGGAAACCATGGAACATCTCCTCAACAACTGCCACTACAGTCAACAAATATGGGATTGGGGAGCCCAAGACATGCGACACTCCCAGCAAAATCGAGGTAGTATTAGGGATACCTTAGCTAATTGTGAAACAATCTCCTTCCATAATCCAATTCTCCAGCGTATCTGGCAGCTGCTCCCGGGCTTCACATTATGGGCAATCTGGAAAGAAAGAAATAAGAGAATCTTCAACTCTAGACCGTCCCCTACCACCATTACCCGGGAGAGGGTTAAGAGGTTTATCCGTGAAACCGTCCATAGAAATTCCTGTATCCATGAAGATCTGCAGTGTAAGCCCGAGGAGGTGATTATTCTTAAAGGCTGGGACTTGCAAATGCGTGTGCAAACTCAGGGGAAGATTAAAAATGGATGAGATAACAGTCCCACGGTGTGGACCCCACCCCCCTCAGGCTTCCTCAAGCTTAACTTCGATGTAACCCTGGACCAGCTGGTTTTGGAGCTATCCTTAGGAACCACACGGATAAGATTATTCATATGATGGCAGGCGTTTTAGGCGAAAACACGAACAATGTGGTGGAGCTCACAAGCCTGGTCAGAGGCCTCCAAGATGTTGTTCATCACCAGTACCATTGGCTTGTCATTGAGGGAGACTCCCAAATCATAATTCAACTCATCTCCAAAATCCTTCACGGTGAACTCCCCAAGCGGATTTCCCCCAGCTAGAGACTCTTAGGACTTCTGGAGGATTTCGGAGATTTCATCCACCCCAATCTCATTCTAATCCCCTCTCATGTGAAACGAGACGCTTACAAGGTTGTGGATCTCCTGGAAAATACTGGAATTGACTCAAAGTCAGAACTCATATATTGGCAAGCCCATCTCTCTGATGATACAGACCTCTCAAGGCGATGCAGAGACCTTGCAAGCAGAGACTTCCCAGCCCCGGATGGGGTGACACGCAGCATTCCATTGACACTGGGCTTAGCACTAAGCCATATCATAAATGCTAATGGCCGCCACCCACAAGCATGCATTTACGATGGCGGACGGCCATAACAACAGTTATACGGTGGAGGGACACCTCCCTCGCGCGATCACTCTCGCTCACAGCACACTCAGCATGACAGGGTTTATGGAGGGTCAGGTGACTTCGGCCTCTGGTAATTTGTTTTTTCATGTTCCTAGACAGAGTGGGTCTGCTCTTGCTTCGGCTCTCCTCTTCGTATGGGAGCTCTAGTGCAGTCCTGTCTCCTTCTCGTCTTGGCTCCCTCCCATCTCGCTGCAATTCGTTGAGGAACTTCCTGGAAATTTGCTTTTTCATGTGCCTGGACAGAGTGGGTCTGCTCTTGCTCCGGCTCTCCTCTTTGTCTGGGAGATTTGGTGCATCCTGGCATCCTTCTCGTCCCGGCTTACTCCCTTCTCATTGGAACCTCATTGTATCGTCATCTATTCCATGGCAATTATGGTCAGAAAGAGGGGCAGGTCTGGTCGTGGCTCGGCCTGGTACACCCACAAGGCGCAGCGGCAAAGGAAAGAGAAGTTGGAGCGTGCTCTGGCGATGGCGACCACCGTTCTCTGAAAGAAGGCTCGAGCTGAGAAATTGGCTCTGCATGCCATCATTACGGAGACAGGAGCCAGATGTAGCAGCGAAACCACGGCAATTAATCCTGGAGACAGGCAGGAAGATGGTGTTGCAGATGCGTTTCCCACCTGTTACGTGGAAGAGATTTCGTTCATGGAGGACTTGATGACCACCCTGGAGCCCCAAGCCATGGAGGCGACACACCGGGATGGAAGCAGCCCAAAAATTGCTCTGGCAGATGACATCCTTGGGTGCATTGTTGAGGAAATTTCCTGGCCGGATGGCTACATCCCCACCAGCCATGATTTGCAGGCAACGTTCGAGGAAGAAACGCGGGATAAAACCAGAGCAGAAGTGAACGCGGACAACAATAGCTCGGAGAGGAAGGAAGAAGTGGATGGTGCAGAGATGATGGAGCTCGATGTTGGAATTGGAGCGATCGTGGAATTGAGGGATGTATCCCTCAACGATGTGGGTGTTGGCTTGCATGGCTCTCTCCTCCGTGCAGAGCATCTGGCTCTGGTGTTCGAACTCCGAGGCCACATGGCAGACCTGGAGCATAGATCCCTTCTCATGGGCCAGCGTCTGGACCTGCTCCTTGATGCGTACTCCAATGCTCCAACTAAGTGGAAGTGCCCTCTCTGTGCGCAGGCATTTGCCATCCTGACGGGGTCCACGTGGCAGACAAGCAAGGGCGACAGGTCACCGAATATCTAGGTCTTTTATGCTTTTCCTGGTTCTTAGTTTTATCATGCTACTATTATATGTCCATTTCGACTATAGACATTTGTCCTGGTTTCCTCCGGGCAGGACAGATGCTATTTGGTTTCTTGTTTTATCATGCTACTGTTACATGCTCTCCAAACTATGCTTGTTTCCGGTAAACAACAACATTTTTGGCGACTCAGACCTATATCACTGTACATTTTGTCAAAGTTTCTTCGATAAATTAATATAGCAGGTTCCACCTTTTTTACTCAAAAAAAAAATATTAGAGAAAACATATGGGTGGGGGTGGGGGTAATATTAGAGAAAATATATCACTTGAAACTGAAACTGCTAGATTGAGTTTTTATAGTTGTAAATATTTTGCATAAGAGTTGAGAGAAGTCAATCATCTTTGACATTGTTTTTTAAATGGATTTATCGACTTATTGACTTGTAACTAGTTTGTACTTTAGGATCGGAGAAGGGATGATGTATGGGTGTTGGGGACTAATGTTGACATATTTATGTTAAATATGTGATGTCAAATGGCATCGATTTTTGTATTCCATTTTCAGAGGAGATTTTAGGTGTCTCGTAATGTTGATTTCAATGGAAGTTATAGTTATATACATTATTAAATCCTCTAATAAAAGCCATAGGTTCTTGGATGTTAATATAAGTGTGTCTTGCACAAAATACATTATGAGATACTGAGACTTTAATAGTTCTGATTTTATTGTTATGATCTTTTAAGGGTTTGTTGTTTTATTTATCATATTATCTCCTCCTAACCATAGGTGAGTCATTATCCTATAAGGTATATGTTGTAAGCTTTGAAAATATCCTCCAAAAGTGTCTCCTTTTATTTTTCTTGCATACTTTCGATCGGACTCATATATAACATGGAGATAAGCATAGGTTCAAGAACAAGCTCATTTATTGCAAATGATTTTGAAGGTGAGCTATTTACATAATACATAGTTTCTCTACTTTCTTGGTTTTTTTAAATTATCGATTAATATTTGGTAGATATAATGAATTATTTGGTTATTAATGCATAGGTGATAGAGGAGGTGAGGCCAATAACTATGGTCATGAGGTCTATGGTAGCAATGAGAAGTTAGCATATGTCATATGCGAGAGTGGTGATGCCAATATGTTTCAGGAAATGACTAGAGGATATGGAGTTGGTATGACGATCCATGTTTATAGGATTTGAAAACTTACTTGGTTACTATGTGATCTTTAAATTGGTGTTGGTGTTATATGTGAAAGTCTAAGCACATCACACCATAGCAAACATTCATAATCCTTCTCTTCCCCTGCTTTTCCAAAGTTTTTATTTTTTATAAACATGGAAATGATTCTTCGCCAATGTGTCTAAAATGTCAACATTACATTAGTGGTAGCCACCTATTTTCTTTTTTCATTACTTATTCTTTTTATTAATTTATTTTTTTTCATTGCCCATTTTTTTATTAATTTGTTTTTTATCTATTAAAAATAATGAATAAGAAGTAATTTATTTTATGTCTTTATATTCTATAGTGAGGGAAAAGAATATAGTGACATTACATTCTTCGTTGTTTCATTTATTTTAGGTCCCCAATGCTACTTTAGGCCTTATAAAGAAGAAGGTATCTAGAGTTTGAAGCTTCAAAAGGGAAATTATGAGCAAAAATCGTAAAACATTTCAATGTTTAAAAAAAAAATTCTATATAAGTTATCTCCCTCAATTTGCACTAAATTATTTGTATATTTTCCATCCATTAACAACATACTCCCTATAATAAAACATTATGTGTTCTCATAGACATCTTGAAGTCGTTTATTTGTTTGCATGATTGGTTTACCTTTGATTTTTTAAGATAACCAACATAGTCATGGAACAAAAGTATGGATCGAGACCATCTCTACTTATGTTGGAATGGAATTACAACTCTAGGAACATATCTAATCTATTGTTGAATTTGCCTATTAGGATAGGTGAGGAGTTCTTATCCTTTCTAAGGCACTGAACCATTAAAGGGTGGGAATAATTTACTAGTTGTGTTGTGTATTTGTTTTTTGTTTTTTTTTCATATGACCATTTATGAAAAGTTTTTAAAGACTTCTCCATTGTTAACATGTGGTAACTAGGGTAAAAACATAGTTACTAACTTAGAGTTCTTGTTTTTTGGGATTACATTTTTTATTTCGTTTTGAAAATTTATGCTATCGGTAGCATCCTCTCTTTTTTTAGGTTGTTTTTTGATATTTTAAATCTTCTTATCATAATGTATCCATATTATTTTTTTAAATGGTTAAAATTTAGATCCATTGTATTAACCATTGATGTCATTACGAACAAAGACTTTAAATTTACCTTCAAATCAAAAAGCGATGCTACCAATAGTATTGTTTTTTTTTTAGTTGAAATCATAACCTAATTAAAACTGTGCCCTCAACAATTGGTATCATCGTCGATAAACAACTCAAAATCAGCTCTAAATCATTGTTTAGATTTTTATTTTTTAAAATTTACATTAAAATAAATAAATAAATTGGACAAAAAAAACCTTTAGTTTTTAAAAAAATTAAAAAAAAAAACAAACAAACACCCAATTTAAAAACAAAAACTTTAACCCGAATTTAATTTTTTTTTGAAAATTAAAAACTAAGAAAAACTTATATTTCAAGTGACCATTTAGGATTCAATTTGGGTTTTTTATTTGCATAGGGATCTGTTGTTAAGGCCAAAGTTTCAATTAGGTTGTAATTAGCTATAATTTTAACATTTAGAAAAAAAAAATTGTTTTAGGTACATCATTTTTTTCTTTAGTTTTTTATTTAAGATTTTTCTGAGCTACTGTATGAGTTTTGAAGGCCATGCTTGAAAAATGTTGTAATTTTGACCATATTAGAGAAAATGGTGCTACTGGTAGCACCACTTTTTGATTTGGGTGTTGATATTAAGTTTTTTCTGAGCTATTGTATGAGTTTTGAATGTCATGCTTAAAAAATGTTGTAATTTTGACCCCGTTAGAAAAAATGGTGCTACCGGTAGCACCGCTTTTTGATTTGGTGGTTGATTTTCATGTTTTTTATGCAAAAATATGGTTTTAAGGGATAGAGTTCTCGTTTTGAGGTTACGGTTCCTGTTAAGTTGGTAACTTTGTTTAAACCATCGGTGCCTAAGTTCCAAGCACCTAACCTCGAGAGGATCAAGAGACTCAAACCCACAACCTCCCAACTTTGCCAGAGATCTCACATTTGGATCATGACAACTTGAGATAACCATGAGAGCTATGTTGTGTATTTGTTTTATGTTCAAATTGTGCACATTTGAATTTTGATTGAATCTGTTTGAAATTGTATGCTTTGATTTAATAAATCTTCATGGTGTTCATCTATGGAGGTCGATGTCTTGTAATTAATAATATTTATTTTATGGTTAAACCATTCATATATATGTTTGAAATATCAATTCTTAAATATAGATAGAATATTTAGATATAAATAGAGTATATAAAACGTGTCACAAAGATTAATTTCCCATGATTTAGATTATATCTAAAAATTCTAAAGAAGACTCTCGAAGCCACTCTATTGCTATTAAAAAGTCCATAAAATGTTATTAATAATAGTTACCAAAAAAGAAACAAACCATCTTATGAAATCCCCTCTTGTTATTGTGAAGAGGCCTTACCATTCAGACATGTCCTAGTCTTCATTTGGCACAAACTCCATTGATCACTCTTCATTGCACTTGAGAATGAGTGAGCTTGTATGCAATGGCAAAAATTGTATATGTTGTAGACACTCCTTTAAAAGGTTTGATTGAACAAAATATTTGTAATGTCAATGTTAATTATTGTGAATTTGATGCATTTTAGTGGTTATAGTCATGTTTTATTTATTTATTAGTGAATGTTTATTTATTGGTGAATGTGTTTTAGGATTGAAGAGGTGGCATTCTCTTAAATAATTTGTTATATATTTGTAATGTTAATGTTAATTATTGTGAATTTGATGCATTTTGGTGGTTATAGTCATGTTTTATTTATTGGTGAATGTTTATTTTTTGGTGGATGTGTTTTAGGATTGAAGAGGTGACATTCTCTTAAATAATGTGTTATCAGTTCATGACTGAAGTATTGAGAAATCCTTGATTAGATCTCCATGAACATTTAATGTTGAGTTTATATATTCATTGTATGCAATTATTTGATTGAAGAATATGATTCCTCTATTTGAAGGTAAAGCTTACACAATTGGATTACATTATTGGCACAGACGCGCCACCCATGACACATCCGCTCTCACAGGACCTTCCTCTCTTCTTGGCCCAAAGAAATCAAAGGTTCTTCTAATTCCCTATCGGGAATCTTCCTACCCACAGATTCTCCTCAACGCACGATCCCCTTTCTTAACTCCTCGAAGGATCGGAACTCGTGACTTCATGAATCCAACAGTCCAGCGCTACACCCTCGGATTCCCGAGATCCGAGATGTCAGTCAACTCGCTGACTTTTCCCTAGGGGACTTCGTTACTCGTGACCTCGTTACTCGCGATATCAAACCTTTGGTTTTCCAAACTCTGATATCCGAGGTGCCGAAGCTCCGAGGTGCACATGTGACTTGACTCGTCCACACCCGTCACTTCTTTCGGGACTTCCGCGTGATCACTCCCTTGCTCCCTCGCGACTTCGCTACTCGCGAATTTGAATAACTTCCCCGTCAACTCCCGAGGTCTGAGGTTCCGAAACTCACGACATCGCTCCCTCATGACTCTTAACATCAATTTCTCAACCCTTCAACTCGCGAGCTCCCGAGATGCGAGGTGCCACCTATCGACTCATGTGGTCCCCACCATTCTTGAGTGCTGAATATCCGAGGCGACGTCAGCTAGGCCCCACACGCGGAGCTCTCACCTCCTCGCCACTCGTGAAGTTGAATGACTTTCGCTTCTAACCTCCGGTGCCTGAGTTCCAGATCTCATCTTCCCTGTGCGCTCCTCCTCCTGAGGCTAAACTGTGCGCAACTTCTCCCGATCCGACGGCTTATGGGAATTCCGAGTGAGATCCGATGGCTGTCAGTCTCCTCTTTCTGTCGGCTCCTCCTGAGCTCCTCCTAGACGTGATTCCTCAACGGTCCAAATTTGTTCTCTCCTGCCAATCGAATGGCTGTCGTTGCTCCTTTTGAGCTTCTGCGTCTTCTTCCTGCCTTGGAAGAATTTTGATTTCTCCTCTGTGAACTCCTCAGTCCCTGAGTTCACCTGTGCGCATAAAAGCGCTATCCTTCCTGATCTTCCTACGCATCTAAGAACGTTGTTACTCCTGAGCTTTTCTTCTCCTTTCGAACCCACAAAGGATTCTTCGGCTTCTATGCCACTTGCAGAGCCTTTCGCATGTAAAGTGTTATCTCTTCTGATCTTGTTCCTCTTGAATCCTTAAAGGATTCTGAAATCTACTCTCCTGCAGAGTCTTCTCATGCACCCAGCGTGCTATCTCTTCTGAGCTTCCGTAAACACTCAGGCCCCTTGGGGGATTTTTTTCCTTCTTCTTTCTCCCACAGATGGAGAATGAACTGGATGCCCTCCTGGCTATCCTTCTGCTCAAGCCTCTTCTTGAATACTTCTGGGTATTCAGCAACCCAGTGAAGATCCCTCATTCAACTCTTCCTTCAAGTAACAGAACTCAAAGAGTTCTCTGTTCTCCTGGGCCTACTTGCACCCTTTCTCAACTCCCTCCTGGCGGAGTCTCTTCTCCACAGAACGTTCAGTAGTTCTGGGTCCCCTCTGTGCACCCTTTGCACCTACTCAATGCCCTCCTGGCAGAGCTCCCACAGAATCTTCAGTGATTCTATCTCTTCTGAACTCTCAGCAGAGTTCCTTCCTTTGTGTACTCATGTACACACGCTCAATGGCTGCTTGGCAGAGCTCTACAAAATCCTCAGTGATTCTATCTCCTATCTTCAAACTCTCAACAGAGTTTTTCTCCAATGCAACTCGTGCGTATGCTCGATGCCGACTTGGCAGAGCTCTACAGAATCCTCCACGATTCTATCTGCAACTGTGTCTCAGCTACACAGCCTTACCGCCTGAGGTGTTCAGCAACCTCACAGGTCTTCTTCCTGAGTTGTTGACTTCAGTCTATGTGCCTCAGCACGTCTTTGTCTAACTCCTCAGAGTTCAGAAGTGCATCCTCAGTGCACCAGCTCTCAGAACCCTCAGCGTCCTGTCATACCCTCCTGGCATGAAGCTTCAAAGACCTTCAACCTGAAATCAAACGAACTCCTGCAGAATACACAACTACAGTATATATTCACAGCATATATATATATGGAACACACACAGACATGCATATAAGACAGAAGAATGCAGGAAAAACTACTCTGTTATATATTAACAAATGGAAAAATGTTTGTATCTTAACAATGGTGTTCCTGAGCTCTCCTCGGCTCTTCAACTCCCTACTTGACTAACTCAAATGAGATATGGAAATCTCTTTTTCTTGAGGGCTCATCGAGCACTTCCCTCCAGGTTCGCCTACTCTAATAAATTACAATCAATTACAATGACTGGGCTGTCTAGTCCAGGATCGGATCTAGATCTCGGCCATTCTTGGCATTAAAGTCGATCCTGTCTAATGCCTGCTCAAAGGCACGGCTTTCACGGCTCACCAGCCTAAGACATTAAATTACATTCATTTCAAATTCAGATGAGGCTGCGCCTCCCTTTAGCTTTGAATGCATGCGCGCTGACGTGGCTGGCTGGCTGGCTGGCTGACATGGAGAGATGCTCCTGCATCAATTATGTAGAACATTATAAATTGGGGAATGTAGAACCAATTGTTGGATTTAATGCACTAATTCTTAATACAGATAACGTTGGATCATGTTGTAGAATGGATACATTCTTATTAGAAATTACATTAAATATCCACTAAATGTGTTTTATGTAGGGACATTTAACTATTCAACATGTACAAATATTGTCATAAATACAATGTCAAATATGTTATTATGCATGCTTATGTATTTGATGCTCAATTGTTATGCATGTTGTATTTTTTTTAAAATACAACAAATAAAGTATTAATTAACAAATAAAGTAATTATTTTTAACAATGTTAATAACATCAAAATTTGCAATTATATGTGAAATTATATAAACACATTTTGAATTTTAAACTTTTAACTTTTCAATTTCATATAACACATTTTTCTTTTCTAAATTAAACCTCACTTTAGTTTTATTAACCTTCACTAAATTACCTCTCACCCTTAATTGCACTCTTCTTGCAAAATATTTGATGACAACATGATACTATTGGCCTTCACTAAACTACCTCTCACCCTTAATTGCACTCTTCTTGAAAAATATTTGATGACAACATGATACTATTGGCCTTCACTAAACTACCTCTCACCCTTAATTGCACTCTTCTTGCAAAATATTTAATGACAACATGATACTAAATTCTAAGATTAGTATTGGTAAATTGCACTCTTCTTACAAAGTATTTGATGACAACATGATAATAAATTCTAAGGTTAGTATTGGTAAATGATTCGAGGAATTATTATTATAAAATACATCATATTAAACTTTAATGTGTTTAGTTATTGTATAAAAGGAAAGAATCTTTCATAATTAAATGTAACAACCAAATTATACGGATTTCTAACTAACTATATAACTAACTATATGTATAATAAATATTTCAATTTACTCAAATTTTTATGTGTATTAAATATTTTAATTTAATAAAAAAAAATGCTTGAAATGCACCTATATATTTTACAAGAGATTACCTCATACAAATGTGTGAAATATTAATATGTATTAAATAATTTAGTATGATAAACAAATTATGAAATCCAAAAAACTAAAAGCTATTATTTTTTGGATTTTCATTTAATACTATGTCAAAATTTATTTAGTTCATTTAAGTTTCGAATGAGAATTTTTCAAAAAATGAGTTATTTAAGTAATTTTATTTTATTTGTGAAAAATTATGAACCTCAATTATCTGTTAACATGATACAAATTACATATTCAAATCATAACACGTAAGAGTTACTATATAAAACTTAAACACAAATTTCAGTAATAATATCCCAAGGTGATTACTAATTAATCTTTCCCATTTATACATGATATTTTTAAAATCTTATCAACATTATGGAGTATAGAAATTAAGTAACTAAATTCATAGCATGTATTCATTATCATTATAAGTTAAAAGTACAAATCATTTCATACATGACCACAAAATTTTGTTATGGAATATCTTACATGCTCAACTCTTTTTATATTTGAGTACTTGTATATTGTAGTAACTTGATAATATATTCTAGTTTATTGATTAAATTGCCTTAGT
>ML778726.1:775038-795742 GCA_009831015.1 Picea engelmannii | reverse complement strand
GCTACGTCCACCAGAGAAATTGCCAGGTCCTTCCTTTATTATTATCCAGCAAATGAAGGGATACAACCTACAGCAAAACCTGTTGTAACTTCCTCTTCTTTCTCTCATAGTCTCCTCTCTCAGAATACAATATTCACCATCAACCATAGCCGTAATACATTTCCCTCATAAAAGAGGGTTGCCTTCTAGGGAAAAGAAAAACCCTAACATAATCTCTACCGTTAGATCTGCGACCTTATAATGAACGGTCCAGATTTACAATGAAATTACAATATAATTTTACAAGGCAATTTTTGCTTCGGGGGCTTCGCCCCCGGACCCCACAGAGGGGGTACCCCCCCTTTTCACTCCCCCGCGTGGAAGAATGTACATACTTCTGGGGTGTAAATACTTCATGGGGTATCAACACGGCTGAAAGTAAGGACCTCTGAATCAGGAAGATAATCAGGCTCCACAACCAACATTCAACAAGTCGAGATACATGAGAGGACGGTGTGCAGAAGGAATCTTTGCGCTTTCCTGCAACCTTGTCGACCTGCTTCTATTGGATAGAAGGTCCTTCGGGCAAGGCTGTAGTGGTTGCGGTGTCCTTTTGTTCTCCTTTTGAACAAATTGTGAAGAAGCTGAATTTTCCAGTATGAGATACTACCTTGCGACACTTTTTAGGTGGAACAGTAGTTGGAACTACCTCTGGTATTCTGTAGAGATGACCCCCCAAAGTAACAATGACACTACGGGGTCGAAACTCATAAACAGCATGGCGCCTCCACATATATGGTTGGCCCAAGAGCACATCACAGACATCCAGTGGGGCAACATCACATAATACCTCATCCTTGAAGGGTTGGATGCCGTATGATAATCGACATTGTTGGCTAACACGGAGATCTCGTCCTTGGCGAAGCCACCCAATTTTGTATGGTTGCGGGCGTGGTGTTGTCAACAATCCCAATTGTTTGATGACCTCTGTTGATTTGAGGTTCTTCTGGCTTTCGCTATCAACAATAAAATGCAGCGGGGTCCCCTTCACCCACATCTGTGAATGAAAAAGGTGATCCCCCTCTTCAGGATCTGTTGGTTCTTCTGGTTGAATTGCTGCAGTCGCGACAATAGCAGTGGGGTCTGCATCAATGATCTGTCATTTACCAGTATTTTCATAATCAGATTTTGAATCAAAGTTTGGCTCCTTGTCTTTGATCTCGGCCACCAATGACTGTTTTGAGCGACATTCATCGGTGTTGTGCCAGGGGATTTTGTGGAAATCACACCATTTTCCGGTGTCCTTCTTTGTCTTCCCGTGACCCTTCTTTTCCTGTGTCTTGGACTGGTTTTCGGGAGACTGTTTGTTAGGGTCGTTTTTGTCATACTTTGGTTGTTGCGGATTTGCAGACCCAAATTTCTGTTTGTTCTAGTGCTTAAATTTCTACTCAATTTTAACAACATATCGATAAGCAGCACCGAGTGATGAGATGTCCAGAAAATCCATTTCAATCTAGATGTATCTGTGTAGAGCCCCACGGTATTTTAGAACCAAATGTCGCTCGGAGTCTTTGATACCCAACTTAGTGTGCAAGGTATGGAAGGTATTGATGAACTCTGTAACTGCTTGGCCCCTCTCTTGCCGCAGTGTGGTCCATCTCATGTACTGGTCTTCATAGTTGCCAACAGGGTAATACTGTTCCTTTACCGCATCCATAAAATAATCCCAAGTGGGATCGGCCCCATATATTCCAGACTCCTCTATGGAACTTTGCTCCCAGTAAGTTTCCCACCAATGTTTGACATGAGGGAGAGCTTTAAGGAGTGAGAAGGTGATCTTTTCTTTGTCGAAAAAATTTTGAACAGAGAAATAACCTTCTAGCAGAGTTAACCATTTTTCTAGGGCTTTTGCATCTATCTGTCCTTCAAATATAGGAATATCAAAATTAACTTGTACCTTGAAAGGCGAGGTGCCTCCAAAGTGGTCGCTTGATGAAGATGCACCTGATGCTATCGGCAGGCATTTAAGGATGTGGAAAAAATTCTCCATCATTTCGTCCCTCTGTCGCGTGAGAGCTTGCTCAAGCAACAGATTGATAGGATCGTCTGCTCCGTCGATTTTATTTTCTTCCGCCATTGAGGGATTCTTGGGTGTGCAAGAGCGATTGTCTTCAAGAGAGACAAGATCAAGACCCAACTTTCTATACTCGGACCTCGTCGGGGACATGCACTGAAAAAACGATCAAGAGCAGCCTGCTCTGATACCACTAATTAGGATTATTTTCGGCACGAAATGAGAGCGGAGATATAATAAAGAAATGCACAGAGATATCGCATATATCCAATAATATAACAGAAATATATCAGAGATGCAACCATAAACATAGAGATACAGTAATACACGATTTCTATTAATGAAATAAATGTACAAAGACTATAAAAATACAGAGTGAAAGACTCGCTAGAATGGTGGCAGCTTATCTCTAAGAAGAGATGTGATGGCTACTCGCATTCGCAAGAAGATGATTACAATGAGGATCTGAAGGCCTTTCTACAATAAATGGGAATGCCAAAAGTCTTAGACATCCAAAAACCTAACCCTAGGAGATGAAGTGCCAAAAGTCACGTGGGTCCCGTTTGGGTAAGTTAGTACATCAACTTCTCGAGGTCGTAACTTTTGCATACGATCTCCGCTTTAGGCGTGTGATAGCTCGTTGGAAAGGTATCGTCGAGGGAATTCATTTTGGGGGATCAATCATGCCTTTGGCTATCATCAAGGAGCTCGATCTCGAAAAACCTTCATTTAGGCCCTCAAAATGGCCCCGGAAGTTAAAACTGCTAACAATAGTAAATTGCCAAAATTGTCAGAAAGTTGTTTTGAGCCAGTTGGAAAAGGTGGGTAGCCACCGATATCCACCTAGATCAATAGTTCAACAAACAACCTTTGCATTTCATAGATGTATCCTTGTTGGATATAGTAAAAAATCCAAGGCATTCCAATTAATATATGATCCATCTATTAATGATTCCATCATTCAAAGAGATATTGTATTCAAAAACAAATCCCCTTCTTTGGCATTGCCTACTCCCCAATCCATTGATTCTACTAGTGCTCCTTCAATTGGGGTTCTATTGTTACCTAGATCAATGATTGTTCAAATTATGATGGTGATGTAGCAACTATTGAGTCCCTTCAAGAAGTGACAACCCTACCTACATCTCTTTATATTGGTGGATCTCGTCATCTCAACTAGACTACGAAATCTTTTAAGACAGTGATATGTTGTTTGTGACATTTCTAATCCTAGGAAGACTAGTGCTTAAAAACAATGGGCCAACTTCCTCTTATGTCAAGGATCATGGATACTAATGATCTCCAATATTACGAAGAAGCTCATGTCACATCAAATTAGGAGGATGACTAGGAAAATGAATACAACTCCTTTATCAAAGTGACACTTAGTTGGTGTTAACTCTTCCACCATAAAACAATGTTGTTGGTTGCAAATGAATCTACAAATTCATTTTTTCTTAAGATGCTAGCATGGAAAAGCACAAAGTTCTCTTGGTTAGTAAAGGTTTCTTTTAGATGGAAGGTATTGACTATTGAAACCATTGCACCTATAGCCACTATGGATGTCATTCATATTATCCTTTCCCTCACTGCTAGCACTCATTGGAAAGTACACATAAATCTACCTTCTAAAACATAGATATTTGTGAGGAGATTTATATGTAGTAACCCCAAAGTTTTGTTGATACTAAAACTTCTAAACTCATTTGTAGGTCTAGGAAATCTTTGTATGAGTTGAAACAGTGCATTAAGGATGGGTAAGAAAAGATTGATAAGTTATTTATTTCCAATGGTTTCAATTATTTCCAATGACATCCAAATATTTATGTAAAACATGTCAATGGTGAAATCCTATACTTGTCCCGAATGTAGATGATTTCATAAGCAATTGTGTCTACGTTATCATTGACATAAAGAAGAAACTCACCAACATTTGAAATGATAGTGTTGGATTTTTTGCAATATTTTCTTGGAATTCAAGTTTTACAACATGATAATGGCACTGTGATTTCTTGGTGTAAGTATGCTCTTGATCTTCTAAAAAGGTTTCACATGGAAGGTTTCAAATTTTTCCCTACTCCTTTTCAATATGGAGTATTCACTACTAGTTGTAACTCTCTAAAGGTCACAAATGCCACTTTGTATTGAAAACTTGTAGGCAATGTATTATATTAAACTCATAACAAATACAATATCACCTTTGTTGTCAGTCTCGTTAGGATACATGTAAGAGTAAGGAAAGTCATTGGTTGGCATCAAAGATAATCCATAAATATGTTAAGGGTACTTATTAGTTCTATATTTAAGCACTTTTATTGGGGTAGGCTACCTTGGTTGGATAAAGTGAAATTGTGTGAAATGGAGATTAGGGTGAGTGAAGCCCACTTCTTGTTATGCCTATTTTATTGGCATATGCCCCTATTGCTTGGTCGAGTAAGAAACAATCTATGATTTATTTTTCCTCCATTGAGGTTGAATATAAAGTCATTAGCACAACTAGATAGGATGCAATGTGGATGGGAACTTTGTTGGAAGAGCTTGACCTTGTTAAGGACAATGGACTTCACTTCAATGTGTTAATTAAGGTTTCATTCAACTTTCTTGCCATCTTATATATCATTCAAAGACCAAAGGCACTTAGGTCCATTGACATCATATTTGGTAACTACTTCAAGATCAAAACATCCATCTAGAGTACCACTGCATTAAGGGTCAAAATGCAAACATCTTCAACAATCCTTGATAAAGGCCAAACTTGTCAAATTTTACTCTCTTCTTGGGATGAAGTTTTCATTACACAAGATTAATAGTAATGTCCCTTTCTTGCCTTTGAGTCGAGGTTAAAGGAAGATGTTATTGTTAAATAATTTATCTTGACTTAGTGGCAATTTTTTTTTCATTAATATCACAAATGTCATTATTATATTTATAGTGTGTGACCTTTTCAATTTGTATTTTACTAATTATACTTAGATATAAATAGGGATTATACCAATTTAGTTACTCATGAACATTGAAAGATATTGAATCTCATTTACATTTTTATATTTTTAACGAGAATAGTTATACAACAAGACCTCTACATATGCTCTAACCATAATCATGGGTCATTAATTTCCTTTGGGACTTCCACCTAATCTTGATTCTGACCAAAGGAGTTTTCCCACCAAGATTGAGACTTGAATCTTGGTCATCATTATGGCAAGCACTCCAAGTTGTGACTAGACAACAACATGACAAACATCATTTACATTTTTGCATTATTATGACGTATGGAGTTATTAATTATTTATTCAATCCTCATGTGTTGTAATAATTTCTAATGTACAAGGACAAAGCTACAAATTGGCATATATCAATGCCACTCACTAAAATAAGCAAGTGTTAGTTTCCTTTTTATTCATGATGTGCAAAGGAAAGCCAATTGGATGGCAAACAAGTTGGATAATATCAATTCGGTGAATGATTTGCTCTGGAGGGGGTTGAACAATGCTAAATGATTTAGAACCTAATCACAAATGAAACATGGAGCAAAAGAGTTGGAACTAGTAGTGGCCCACCATAAAACAACAAAAAAATGTGAGGCACTCAAGAACATAATCGTAGTCATGATAACATGGAGTATGAGGAGGCTCGAGTAGATTACACCCCACTAGGCTATGTGGTGAATGAGGGGACAATAGTGCAAGGCCATTGCATAAATCACTCAGAATTAATGATGACACTAAGCATTAGATTGGGTATCATAGCAAAGAAATGCCACTAGTGGATTAAGTGGAAAACATGAGTCAAATCAAGTATGAAATTTACAATAGGAGAATAGAGAAGGGTTGTAGGTTGGCATCGACATTGTGTATCTCATTCAAGAGTAAGGAGACTACCCATCATGGAAATACATTTTGGTGCCTAGCAAAATTCTACTATCATTATAAGGAACAAACTATTGTACGCTTATTATGGTTAACGAAGCTAGAAGCAATGTTACATGAATTAAAGAGGATAACTCTGTGTGCGTGCAAATGAAGCCATTGTAATCTATGGTTAGAGGTTGGGGCACTAGATAATGTGGAATTTTGACAACTAGCCTAGTAAGGAGCAATGTCCTTTTCCATAAGCTCTCATGGGGAAACTAGAGCATGGGGGATGGGATAGGGCCAAAAAGAATGGATCTTAACAACTTGACAAACCAAGGAAAATATGAAATACATGACTCATTGTGGAAGGGGAAAATCATATGCCTCCATAGAAGGAAAGGAACACGCAACAATAGGGAATAATAACTCCCACTATAGGTACTAAAAGGAATGGAGCTGAACAACCATCCCATGTGTGAGGGTTAAGTGATCACTATGGGAGATAGGGTTGGAGGAAAGAGGAATGTGGAGAAACTAAGACTCTTAGGGTCCCTCCATTTTCTCCCAACTTGACCCAAAGTACACAAAAGGTCGACATTGTATGTTCAAAGCCATTGAAGATATGCAATGGACAACCAAATATATGATAGTTGGAATGATTAAATAAAACACAAAAACCATGGAAAAACATGGGGGTATTTAATTCTAGTCTAGGTTCTCCAACAAAAGATTGACAAAGATCATTGATGATGGTATTTGATTATAGAGATGATGGTTAGCCTTGAGAGTTATATACCACAAGGCTCTAATCCAACCCATTGAGAGTGGATGGGAGTGCATACTTCCTTTTTTGAATTATCTTTCTCAACAAGCGATATCTAGAATAGCATAGAGTCCAACAATAGTTATTGGAGCAATTCATTCATAGACATTTTGGAAATCATGAGGTTCTTTGTGTTTTTTCCCTAGATTCTAACTTGTAATAATACTTTGGTAGAACTATAAAAATAAATTGTTAGAACCAACTTAATGATAATGTAAAAAAATCTTAAAATTGAAGTCTATTTTTTGAAAACATGAAGACACAAGACTTGGTTTAAAAACCATGCTTTCCCTATATGATTTGAGTTGGACCCCAAAATTAAAGTAAAAGCTCCCAGTGGTTATATGTTTGAAGAACTCGTATTACCTAAAATTTATGTTAATAGAACAGTTTATTATTAAAAAAAAATATTAGATGACATAGAGAAGCACCAAAATGTTCCTTGCAAATATTCAAGCCTTTGTTATTGAAGTACATTGTACACTGTATGATAGTCTTTAGGTTGCTTAGTTCCTAAAATAAAATTCAAACATTCACAACAACCCAAATTATACAATGATAAGTGAAATAGTTTGCTTCATGCATAGTCTATGAAAATCAAATATATTCAACATGCACTCAATGACACCTCTATTATTTTGGCTTGCAATGGATTCACCAACTATCCATGTATTGAATCCTACACTAAGACACTACAGTCTTACTATTTAGAGAAACTCATTATCTCCCTTTCATTGGTAACAGACTCCAATGGTGTCTATCCTATGTATTCCTATCTATCCTATTTACCTCTCACTTTGACTATTCAACTCCCTATGCAACTTTCCACTAACCTCTATCATATCGTCCCCTATCATGCTCATCATTTGTGTTTCTTTTCACCACTGATATACATGCACACTCACAAAAGCGACCCTTTTATACCTAAACTGACATCATCATACTCTGCAACTCTTCAAGTCCATAAGCACGCTTGCCCCTATAAGTCACACTCTCATATATTGCACTTCTAACACATGCTCATGCTTAAAACTTGAAATGCTTTGACATCCTTTACATCTATAATTCCACCTAGAGATGGAATTTGACAACCAAATTCTCAATCATCGAGTATTTTGGCTATCAAATATGGTCAAACACTCAACATGCCCATAAATACTACACATTTTACAAAGTGATTTAACTTTACTACATCTCTTTTTTACCTTGAATACTATCAATTTCACACGGTGATTTATCTTGTCTACACTCCTTTTTGGTTTACCTTTTTATGTATCTTGTCTACACTTATTTTTGGTCTACCTTTTTTATGTATCTTGTTTAAAACTTGAAATGCTTTGACATCTTTTACATCTATAATTCCACCTAGAGATGGAATTTGACAACCAAATTCCCCATCATTTAGCATTTTGGCATTTGGGCTATCAAATACGGATCAAACACTCAACATGTCCATATATCCTATACATTTTACAAAGTGATTTAACTTGACATCTTTTTGTTACCTTGAATACTATCAATTTCACAGGGTGATGCATCTTGTCTACCTTGAATACTATCAATTTCACAAGGTGATGCATCTTGTCTACCTTAAATACTATCAATTTCACAAGGTGATGTATCTTGTCTACCTTGAATATTGTCAATTTCACAAAGTGATATATCTTGTCTACACTTCTTTTTGCCATCAAACTCAATCAAAAACTCAACATACCTCTAAGCATTCTCAATTTCATCTCTTTTTTACTTTTCATCCCTAATAATAAAGATAAATCCCATTCAAAATGGTTTGGTTTAAATGATGTTACATCTTTAGTTTAAAATTGCTTCACAAATCATGATTATTATCTCTTCCGCTGATTTGAAAAAATATATAAATCCTTTGCATATAATTATATTTTCAGAAAAATAAAAACGACTCGAAATTTGTCGTTGCTTATACTAGTGATCGAAATTTGTCGTTGATTATACTAATGGCCAGGTTCACAGTATTCGAGAGATAAGGAAGCCGATTGCTACAAAATAGGGTCACAGGGTCACAGTATACTAGTGGCAAGTTCACAAGAGATAAAGTAAGCTGATTGCTACAAAATAAGGTAAGCTGATTGCTACAAGTTATTACTACAAAATAAGGTCACAGTATACTAGTGGCCAGGTTGACAGTATTAAAGAGATTGATTGCTGCAGGATAAGGCAACATTATTAAAGAGACAAAGCAAGCTAATTCCTACAAAATAAGGTCAACAATATGAAAGGCTTTGTAAGCTAATTACTGCAAAATAAGGTCCACAGTATTAAAGAGGCAAGGTAAGGTATGGTAAGCTAATTGCTACACTATTTTGTATGGTATATCAATATATACTTTTTAAATTGAGGTCAACAATAAGAAAGAGGCTTTGTAAGTTAAAATAAGCACGGCACTAAAGAGGCAAGGTAAGCTAATTGCTACACTATTTTGTATGGTATATCAATATATACTTTTTAAATTGAATTTTGTAATTTATACTAGCGGCCAAGTCCACAGTATTAACGAGGCCAGGCAAGCGAAAGCACTAAACAATTTTGTATCCAATTGTGTATCTTGATAAGACATTTACAAAATATCAAAATAAATGTCACACATATTGTTTACTTGTTGCTGATGTGTCCCTATATCAATGATACAAGTTCAAACCTTGCCGAAACTGAGTTTGGCAACTAGCCACATTGAAATGAATCATGATAAATACTGCATTGAAATCAGTTAATAAATGTCAACAAATGATAATAAAAAGATGACGTCCTATTCAAATTGCCTAAATGCGAACAAATAATGACAGAAGACGACGTCTTATGCAAATTGCCGAAATGCCAACAACCAAAAGACGACAAGACATATCTAAAAGAAACGTAATGTTTGGCATATGACGGCTCACCATCCTAAACAGGTTAGTCAAAACAGGTGTTGAGATTTCCTCAACAGGTTCAAATCTCTAGATGCAGTGACCTGTGAAATAATGAAGTCGTTATCAAGTTCATTTCAAGTCCCATAGTGAAGTCGTCAAGTCGTCATCAGGTTCGATTCAAGTTCAATTCGCCAAAAGCATTGGCCTATGAAATAGTGGAGTCGTTATGACCTATTGGAATCGTTATACCATTAAGTCTGGCCTGTGGAATAGTGGTATCGCTCTAATCATCAAGTCAACCCAAGTGTAGTTGGTCTCTGAATAGTGGAATCAGGTTCGATTCAATTTCAAATCTCCCGAAGCATTGGCCTGTGAAATAATGGAGCTGTTATGATCTGGATAGTGGAATTAGGTTCGATTCAATTTCAATTCTCCCGAAGCATTAGCCTGTGAAATAATGGAGTTGGAATCAGGTTCGATTCAATTTCAATTCTTCCGAAGCATCGACCCGTGAAATAATGTTGTAATGACCATAAAATTCTGTGAGATAATGCAATCGTTATGACCATTTAGTCGAGCGAAGAGTAGTTGGCCAATGAAACAGTGAACTTGTTAAGACAATTACGGGGCTGTGAAATAGTGGAGTTGTTATGACCATCAGGTCCAGCAAAATGTAACATTAGCCATACTGACACCTATCAATAAAGATACTAAACAGCATGAGATGGATACACATACATTGCCAATCAAAGGTACTAAACAGTATGAGATGGCTACACAGACATTGCCAATCAAAAGCAGTCCACCTTGGTGGTCATATGGTGCTAATCTTCATATGGAAAACAAGATGCAACAATAAGCAATTCAGGATAATAAACTGGACAAATTAATTGAGACCAAAGAGCCTACAAATTTTACATACTAACCAAAAATGCTCGGGCACACCAAATGACTCTGCAGATATATTGTTATAACGTATCCAACCAACATCCAAATAATGAGGATCCAAATTTGTAATACATCCTTCCCTTGTATACAAAGCATATTTATCTATTGACTCGTGTGGTATTCAAGTTATGAATCATTTCAGCTATGGTTATAATGTATCCAACCAGCATCCAAATAATGAGAATGCAAATTTGTAATACATCCTTGCCTTGTATGCAAAGCATATTTATCTATTAACTCGAGTGGTATTCAAATTGTGAAGCATTTCAGCAATAGATTGGAGAGGTCAAAGAGTTGGCGTCCACTACCCTTGCCAAAAGAATCTACAACACTTTAGCAACTTGAAACATTCAACTATGTAGGGCAGTCTAAGACAATAGCAAATGATTGCAGTTGCTGCCATAACATAAAACTACACAACATCAAAATACATTATACTTTTCAGATATAAACAAACCCTAAACAACCCTGACAGATGGAAAAAAAATATCAGAGACATAGGCAACGAGAAAATAAAACTGTTCATATATCATTGATTTGTATACAGAGCCACGAAGCAAAAACTGTCCATGTTGCTTTCGTTTGTATGTAAAATGGCTCTGTTCTGAGCGGCTGATAGTAATGTTACAGGCCCTTTTCTCAACTGTGATGTGAAACAGTATTTGATAAATTCAATCAGATTATAGAGACCAAGTACAATGGAAACCTTTGTCCACAATTGAGAAAAATGGGGGCCATGAAGATATTATCCCCAATCAAAAAATCACTTTCTTTTTCCTTTCCCCTATATTCCTAATTCCGTTTGCAACAAAAGGCAGTAACAACTTAAACAAGTACTAAGAAATAGATCCTCTGGCACGGAGAAAGTAGAACCATATACAGCACATGATTATTTATACCCACAAGGTAACACGGTTGCTCGTAGCCACAAGTTAGCCAGGTTACCTCAACAAATACGAAGAATAGATATTCACAATGTTCACCTACTTGAAAGTATTATGTACCAATATACACAAGATCCATCTAATTGTAACTAGAGAAGATATCTTCAAATATCCTAGAATCCTGCATCTCCTGCAAGTCATCAGTCAACATTGACTCTGGAGACACAACTTGCCTTGTTCTCGTATCTTCAGTCTGGTAGCCTTGATTGTTGTATGGATATGGGAAGGAGGCAAAATGACCATCATCCAGAACCTTGGGATGCAGAGGCTGTCTATCATCAAATCTGACATGTTGTTTGACAGGCTGATACTCGGATTGTTGAAAGCTATCTAAATTAAATTGTTGTAATTGACCAAGGCCTTTGAAATTTCTATCATCTAGGTGAAGTTGTTCACCTTCGTCCACAACAGGATTTTGGAGCATCCTATAATCCGGGCTCTGAAACTGCAAGTATTGCAGAGTAGGGCTAGAAGAAGGATCACAACTCGGTAAGACGTCCCCATCGGTCAACTCTTCCTGTGGCCAAGAGCTGTAATAAAGTGAACTCAACATTTGGGTATCCGCTTCCGATAATTCACCTTTGTTCTCGTTCCCATTCATCATTTTCAAGAGCTCATCTGGATCAAACATTTCATCAAGATCCTGCAATTGGATATCTTGAAAAGAGTCGAGAGGCTCGGCAGATTCATTTTGTTCAGCTTTTATAGAAATTGGCTGCACCTCAGGGTTTGATAATGCTATTGAGACGGCTGCAGATGGCAACTCTGACTGTGGCTCATCTCTAAATCTAAGCAATGTGGTCTGGGACAAATCAAAAGTATTTCGCCCATCTGCATCTTGTGGTTCATCTTTAGGTACGAGTCTAGGGATCAATGTACATTCCTTTGTGTCTGACTTCACAGGAAGATCTACAGCAGAATCTGGTAAGGCAGCACTTATCTCAACTTTGGAAGGAAAATCTGATTTAGCAGCCTCAACACCTGAGCATATTTCTGACCCATATCTTTGATCGGTATCTGCAATTCTACCACCATTCCTCACCTCAACTCCAGCTTCAGAAACAGCGTCAATTCCGGGAGATTGAGATGAGGGAACTGGGCTAAGGCCATATTTATCAAGAGGGGAACTTTTAGAATCTTTCCACTCGCTAGATACCTCATATTGCTGAGATGTTGAACATTCCTGAGATTGGCATGTTACATGGGTTGTTGAAGTGGATGTTACCGAGGACTCCTTCGAGCTGATATCAGGAAGATTCAAACGAGCACAAGATCCATACATAACCCTCGCAGCCTGATCATATGCAAGTGCTGCTTCTTCCGCTGAAGAGAACGTACCCAACCACAATCGACTTCCACGATTCGGTTCTCTGATTTCCGCAACCCATTTTCCCCACGTTCTCTGCCTGACTCCTCTGTAATTGCAACGTCCATTATCAGGACCACCCTTTCCTTTCATGCAACCTTTCTTTGACCCTTTGGCAGGGGCCTTCCTGAGTCTTTTTGCGCCATCTTTTGAGCTTTCCACCTGGCTGTTAAGCTCCTGCCACTTGGCTAAAGTTTCTACTACAGTGGTGCAGCCATGGTTTCTGCTCCTCACTTTTCGTCTCCTGCAAAAAAGACATATCAATGCTCAGTTTAGATTCAGAACCGATACTTCCAAAAAATCTTACAAGAACAACCTCAATCAGACAATAGATTACTTCCTGCACAATATAAAACAATTGATTTACTATGTGAAAACAAAACCCACAGAACACTCCAGCTACATAGCACTTAAACCTCAGAGTTTCTGAGCACGCACAACAGCTCAGAATGCTAGACATGCACAAGAAAGTAGGAGAAAGCAAGAAACCAAGACATACTATAAAATCTTGAGATAAAAGAATTTTTATTTACCTATAAGCATTAGAGAGATACAACACTAATGGCATAATATTAACGGATAACCCAAACTCTCAAAGGTTAGTTTGTCTCAGAGCCATTATAGAAAAGCTTAATTAAATTTAATTTACATGTGAATGGCCACTGGTGAAATCCTGAGAAAACAGAATATTTTCCTCAAAGCATTAGAGGGATACTACACTAATTCCATAACGTCAACGGATAACCCAAAACTCTTAAAGGTTAGTTTGCTCTCAGAGTCGTTATACAAAATCTTCATTAAATTTAATTTATAAATTTAAGTCCACTGATGGCCAAAAAAAGGCCACCATTGAGACTGAAAAAGGGTAGACGAAAAGAATATGTAATGGAATACCTCATCCCAAACATCAGAAAATTAGAACAAATCGTGAAGCAGTAAACTTGAGAAAGACGAATGAATGGGAAAAAATAATAAGGTGGAAAAGATCAGGAGCCTGAGACGCGCAAGAAAAGTGAATCTTCTATTGTCCTAGCAGTGGAGGCCATTGCCCTAAAAATTGGTAAAAAGGTTTGGGATGATCTTTAATAGAGGCTGTTAAAGCCCTGAATGCAGTCTGATCATGGTATATCCCATCCAAAGTCTAAATCAAAAAGCGTGAAGTGATTAGCTTGTAGCGGGCAATGTGGGATGATCTGGAGATGTGGGGTTTATGCAGACACTGAAAAAGATCTTTGACAGAGAAAGCAATTGTGATATGACCGAACACGAACCCACAAATGGTAACGATACAGAAAACAATACCCAGATGGACAAGCCTCAGCCTTCAACGAGTTTGTCTCCTTAATCTGTCCTATTAACACAGAATTATAGTTTTTATTTACCGAAAAAAGTGGCAAAAATCAATGTAGTAACCTCAATCTTTCAAAATTCTTACAATTTATAGAGATAAATGTAGCGAAAAAAGAGAAAATCAACACAGATCTCAAGTGAAACTCCGAACAATTTGGAAAATGGCTCAACATCCGAGTATTTCTTTAACCCTAATCTCTCCCCCAATCCTTCAAGCTAAAGCAAGGGTACTAATTAACATTTCATGCGACATTTACAGCAAACCGAAATAAAATGAAGATTTATAGGGTTAATGCCCGAGCTTATGCATTTTCCATCAAACCCTCGCTGGCTAAACAGATGATAATATGCAAATGCCCAAAGCATCGAGGAGCAAAATCTCAGAAACCCCTACAAATCGCGCAAACCTTAGTTCTAAAGTGAGAAAAACCCCAATACCTTTGTGGCTCCGTTGCTACGTGCTTGTCTTTAACGGTATTAATCGTAACTGACGAAGAAGACATACAGCGGCTGGTTCTTCCGTCTGTAAATAACACAAAATATCTCGTCTCCAAAGGCCTTAAGGTACACGTTCTGCCGTGCTGCCGCACTCGCTGAATTTCTTGAATGAGGGTTTTACTATGCCTTGATTAAAATAGGAGTACTCCTGGGATTAATTTGAACATTCGGATTCGAAACTCCGGGTCCCCGAAGATTTGAGAAGCAATATACACAGTGTATGTCTATATAAAATGCGCGTCGAAGATTCAAGAGCCGCACGAAGCTTCCGCTGTGGCCGCCATTATCATTTCCGCTGTAAAAAAAAAAAATTGTGGCTATACAGTAACATATACACAAGATCTCTGAACCCTCGGTGATACTGGATGGGCTTGGTATATATAGGTGCTGACCGCGTGATTGGAGATTTCCAATGTTCGTCGTGACGTGGTACCGGCATGGCGCACGTGGCAGGAAAGGACGGTGACGTGGCGCGCACCTGTCCGGACATTTCTCGAAGTACCGTAGTCCAGCTAATGCGCGCCGACAAAATCCCCGGTCTGCCGGGTTCTTTGCTTGCGGGGGAGGCAACCGGCGATGGTGACGTTTCACGGCAATCTCTGGAAACTATTCTATTTTAATCGGCGATAGTGATGTTTCACGGCAATCTCCTGAAACTATTCTATTTTAATTTTCTGATATTTTGTATTTTTTTTGCCTTCCAGAGAGATCGCTTGTACTGAACGCCACGTTTGGATATGAATAAACTTTTATAGCAGTAGAAACAATGAGAAGACAGTGACAAATTTAACACCAAGTTCTCCTTTTTAGAAAATCATCCTCAAACTTAGTTATCACATTTTATCACATTTTTTCATGTTTTTCCGGGTCATTTTTAAAGTTATTTTTTGGGGGGGAGATAACTCTATTCACATGGTCATAAATCAAAAAAAAAAAAAATTCAACGATAATATGTCAAATTTTGCTAAGTCTTATTTTGTGGGTTATTTAAAATTCATCGATAATATGTCAAATTCAGCAAGTCTTCATTTTAAAGATATTTTGTGGATTCATTTTATAAAGGGATAGTAAAAGTTGGATTTTTTCTTTTTTTTGAATTGGTAGTTTCATTTCTTTAAATTTTTTCTACAACCTTCATAGTTGTCAAAATTGACTTGTCATACAAGGATTTTGAGAGCTATTACATTTGCAACTCTCATTGATCCATCGAACCTATTTGTACTACATTTGTACTTCTCATCTAACCTAAGAGGAACCTCTAGTGATAGTGTGAGTGTTTTTCGCTATATTTGTACTTCTCATCTAACCTAAGAGGAACCTTTAGTGATAGTGTGGATGTTTTCCGCAAGGACACAAGGTGGATTTGAACCCATGACTTCCTAAAGTCCTATAAACTGAAAGAGGTTGGATGACCCACTAAGTTAAAGGTACAACCCATATTACACTTCATCTTTTTTTCCATTGAAACATTTCAATTTTTTGTCAATGTGGGATTGAAACTCCTAGTTTTGGGGATTCTTTAGTCAAAACGAAGTAAGGTTTATACATGAGGTGTGTTGACTTGGTTGGAAGCATGGTGTCTTGAATTTTTCTTTTATTGTGTTGCAATGTAATTCTATGATGACATATAGCACAAATGCTCTGAAACACGCATTCAATCACTTATACAATCATAAAACATCGATGTGGGGAAATGGTTTACTCATGTTTAATGTTCAAAATACATATATTACATATTACAACCATGGTCTCTTGCTTCTCTACTCAATTATTATGCAACTTTCTATTTGACTTTGACACTCGACTCTCTAATTTCACTCGCTAAACATTCTCTCTCTCTCTCTCTCTCTCTCTCTCTCTCTCTCTCTCTCTCTCTCTCTCTAGATTTTCACATTAAATTCCCTCTATGCCACTGCTTTTCACCTTCCTTCAACGTGTTGTTTTTTGTCTCTACTACGTTTTCTCCTATCATGCCAACCTACACACCAATCGTCATGTTATTCTACATGTGCTTCTCTTCGACCAACTTTTGCATTCTTGTGCACTTTATCAATGATCATCGCGCTCCTGCTTGAGATCATCATTGGCATGTTCCATCTTTAATTGTCACATACTTTATTCCTTCCTCTACACCACAATTATTTGTTTGTTACTATCTCTATGCATGAACATCCTCTCACACTTATGTTTTTTCTTTTATGCTTATCCTAGGGACAATAGAGGTTTGGAACTGACAAATGTTGCACTTCTTTTAAATTATCATAACCCCAATACTATTTTATGAATGTGAAGTATGGGAACCAAGTATATCTATAAAACAAAGGTAACCAAATTGAACGATTGCAAAAACCCTTGATAACAAAGTTGTCTAAGAGTAAAAACAATGTGACCCCTTACCAAATACTCCCCGCTAAAATAAGGCTATACCTAATAGAAATAGAGGCACTAATCAAATGGCTTCTATACATATAGAAAACAAAGCGACAACAATCAAACCTAGTGGGCTAGCTCGAGTGGTTGAGTTTTTTGAGCTTCATGTAGGAGGTCTCGGGGTTGATCCCTTAAGCTTTTTGCCTCTATTGTGTGTCTCACTGCATATCCCTATTGGGTGAGGTGTCATAATCAATGTTGATGGGCTTACACTAGGCACCATTTGTGAAATGTAGATAAGTGCCAAGTGGTTTCCTTGCGAGGTTTTCCTTGGGAAAAAATGGCAACAATGGGCAATGACAACATTCCAGTTAAAACCAATGAACTAAAGCTTAAAAGGAGGAATAAAAAATGGGTCGATAGTGCAAAAAATAGTCTAAATAGTGGGATGTAGAACAAGAAAGGTGTTCAGTGGATAAAAGGCATCAAAAAGTCATGTACGAGAAAGCTACATGAAGGGAAAATAAACAAAATGCACCAAGATAAATAGAACAATAATACATTCACAAATCCAAGACATAGGAGGAGATCAAAGTGCAAAACTACTTAGAGCTTAACATATCCCATGTCGTATGCTTGGTAGAAGTAATAGTCTACGGACATTTCGATAAAGAAAAGAGATAGTGTGAAGCATGCAAATGGGAGGCATTATCCTTTATTGCTAGGGTTTACCTAGCCACTGTCATTCATTGAAGTGGTGTCAACCAAGAAATGCCATCAATACTCATTGCTAAAAAAATGTCGAACATGAGCCTCTCTTTGTCACCATTGTATGTAGGTGTACATGGTCTCCCTTATGGATCCACAAGTGAGAGGGACCTTAAGTTTTTTTTAATATTTTAGTGCAAGGAATAATGGGAGACACCAACAAGTCAGAGATTGAGGCATTTAGCTCCTTGGTTTAGTCCCTAAACCCCAACAAAATAAATCAACCCCATCAAAGGAGATTCGTAAAATGGTTGGAAGCCATCACTTAATTGTATCTCCCGTTTCTAAAGCCAAGAAGGAAATCCCTTATTCTATCTAAGTGCACTTTAATTGGAAAGTTTATAGACCTCTAGTCTAGTCCAAGAGTTGTAGAAACATGGGTAGCAGAGCATTAGTCACCCAAGATTCAAGGATAGGTACTATCATTTGCTTGTGGTCGAAGCTATTATGTTTTTATCTTTCTCAATAAAGAAGAGCATTATTTGATGTTTTGATCTGGTCCATATTTTATGATATCCAAGGGAATGTATATGTCTCTTTGGTCCCTTGATTTTGATAGAGAAGAGGAAATTACATAGTCCTGCGTGGGTTAGGTTGCCACACCTCCCTCTAAATTTATGGGCAAATGCTCTCTTAGAGATATTAGGAACAAATTAGACAGATTCATTGACTGAGCAAAACTAAAAGGAAATGTGTTTTCCTATACGAGAATATGTGTGGAGGTGGATTTGGAAAAGAGGCTCCCAGAGGCTTTGCAAATCAATCTAGATTGGTGGAGCCACCACCAATCACTATATTACCAACAAATTCAATTCAAGTGCAATGCATGTCATGTTTATGGGCATTGTGCTAAAAGTTGTCTAGAAATCTAAGAGGGGGAGCCTTCCTCAAAGAAATAGTCAAGAAAAGAACCCAAGTTCAAGACAGTTCCAAGAAAGCACAAAAAATTCCCAGCATAAGGGGCCACCTCATTCAAAGCCACCCCAAGAGGGTCTAACCACTTCAAGCAAAATAAATTTGAAGTTCTTGCGAATATAAATGGTTCAATAAATCCATAAGACATGGAGAAGGAAGTTGAAAGGGAAGAGGAACCAATAATAGACCCCAACTTTGGATCAATTCATATGTATGGTGGTACATATCCATCCCATGAGGATCCAAAGATCAATGCCCTAGTAGAAGGGAAGGAAACAGAGGAAGGTGATGAGGAAGAAGCGTGTGCATAGGAACCGGAAGAGGAAGAAGATGAAGCATAGGAAACAAAGGAGGAAGAAGGGGAATCTGATCAAAAAAAGGAAAAAGAAACAAAGCTAGAAGTGCATGTCCATTTTGAGGTCTTCTAAATAATTTTCTTTTGCAAAAATCATGAAGAATGCTCCAAATCTCTCCCTCTGTAATATCCCTTACTAAAAAAATTCCGAAATTTGTGTCCCAGTTTGTAATGTAGGCTTACTCATTTGATATATTTTGTTTGGATATTTCTAATACAAAAAATTTCTAACACTTTCATCGTTTCATCCTTAGGTTCATGTGAACCCTAAGATACATAACAACCAACAAAATGACAATATCCAGATCTGCATATAACTCACTATAAGCACTAATATACGAAACTCAAAGAAACCATTGCACTTAATAATTTGTAACAACCATTACACATTGATTGAACAACAAATAGAACTGCAAATATGAATTAAAGAACTTGATATTTATTGTTGTGGGTAATATTTACATGTGTTGAGGAAACGACATTGTAAATAACTGCCAAAAGGTTTCACACGTCCAGTTATCAGTGTCCACAATCAAAACTGCCAAAATTTTCAAGGAGAATGCTCCTAGCTTAAGAGAAGATATCTCCACCAACCAGCAACTCGATTCACGTCTGTACTTGCCTCTCAACAGTGACACAATCCAACACTATGAAGAATGAACTCTGATCTGAGACAACACACTCAGCCAAGAAGAAATGTGTTGGCTAGGCAAGAAATATGACCCAGAGGAGATGAAACTCAGCCTAAATAACTCTACCTCTGCAAGATGTAAGGGACTCCAACTCGGACTCTAGAATAAAAAAATCGTGCCCCTCAGTCCACACTTCGTCCCACAAGAGAAATTCATCCTCAACTCACAAGGAAGTTGCCCATATATGCCCAAAATGTAGTCTTGAAGTGATTCGACCTCCACAAACAAATGCCCAAAATATAGTATTGAAGTGATTCAACCTCCACAAACTTCCAAGTTGTCTTCTTCAAGAATGAACTCAACCAACCCACAAGGAAAAATCAACCTCTCAAGACAAACGCAGTTGCAATGAAGCACCATGAAGAAATCTAGATGATCTCTTCCCAAAACTAGCTAGGGTGTTGTTATCTCTCCAGGAAACTACTTAGGGTTGTAAACTAAGTATGCCTGGTAACTTAAGAATTGAATACTTTTCAGTAGGTGGATCAATGGGATACTAAGATAGCACAATGGAAAGATTACTTATCAGAATAGCTTAATGAACCAGTTCTTTTAGAAACTGTAAATCAGATGCTAGATAACAGGAAAGGTGTGAAGAATATTGCTTAGACAACCAAATACATTGGAATGCAGGGTTTAAATAACCAAATACATAAATAATGCAGGGTCACACTAAGAAAATGAGAAGTTCCTCCATTCAAATCATGAGCATAAGCTGAACTAATTTAAACAGAGTACATAATAAAGATGGATGAAAAATCTGATTACAGCAGCAAAAGAAAACTGTGATTTTGTATTAAGATAAGCAATCAAAGCATAGACCAAATTATCTCCAAAATTGAACCCCTATGACTCCAAATGTCTTTGGCTTTATAGCCTCTTA
>ML778726.1:756237-768368 GCA_009831015.1 Picea engelmannii | reverse complement strand
GCCTTTGGATTTGATGGAATAATCCACCACCTGTCTAGTCCCAACGATTTCATCTGCTTTTAATTCAAAAATTTCAAATCTGGGCGAAAATCGTAACATTCTGGCCGTTACAGGCTTTCCACAGCACATAGCCTGTGAAAAAATGCTCCTTAGCTGTGGAAAGCGCCACTTTCAACAGCTAACGGGTAAAAAATTCTGCCTTCTGTGCTGTTGAAAGAGGACAGATTTTCAAAATTGAATTTCTCGGTCATAAAAAATCCATTTTTCACATATGAATAGTCGATCGACATCTATAGAATCTCATCTTTCCAATGGTGTTGTCAGATCTTAATTTGGAGCTCAGGAAGGGATTGAAAAGTTCCCTGCAATTTTAAGTGTCATTTTTCCATTTGCAATTCAAAAATCCTAAACGATCCTTTGTTAACAGTGTCTGATATGGAAACAAAGGTTTGATTTGATGCTGCCAACCCAGGAGTACAGCCTCTGTTAGCTGTTGATAATCTTGATTTTCCTCAGCGTGCCTCTTTGTAAGCCCCTGTTAGCTGCGGAAAGTATGCACTTTCCACAGCGCGCCTCTTTGTAGAAGACCCTTCTTAGCTGTTGAAAGCGTGTATCTTTGACAGCGCGCCACTCGAGAATTGATTCAAGAACCCTTTAAGATTTGACACTTTCAACAGCGCGCCAACTGGTGAAATGATCTCCTTAGCTGTTGAAATTGGGCACTTTCCACAGCGCACAATGAACTTTTGAAAACAAGTTAGCTGTGGAAAGTAAAAATGACAATTTTGCAAAAGAAGACTTTACAATCCAAATTTAAGTCAAACCCAAATCTAAAATTTTGCAACTAAAAGACTCAACAATGAATTCAGGAAACCATCAATAGCTATGCTATCCACCGTAAAACTCAACCAAAATGATGGTGCTATTTTGGGAGTTAACAAGTGTATTGTTGCAACACGAAACCAATAACAAAATGAAGGGTTTCCAAAAACCCTGGTCTCTTCTCAAGAGCTCTCCAAAAGTCTTTTCTTAAATGAGCAAAATGCAAGAATGAAGAGAGACTCCCCATTTTCCCTTTTTAATACTCGCTTGAGCCTTTTCCCACTTATTTCTTTTGTTTTATTTATTAAAGTCACTTTAATGATTTTTCCACTTTATAATTTAAAAGTGACTTTTTGTTAGCCCAAGACCCATGTCCCCTTTTTCTCCACTTTGACTTTTATAAAGTTTCCTAGGTGAATCATGTTCCCTAGATCATTTTTCGCCTTATCCCACGAGAACTTATTAGGCTAGCAGAATTTTCCCTTATGACTCATAAGTGGCTAGGAACATTACAATCCTCCCCGCCTAAGATTACTTGTCCACAAGAAATTTCAATCCAGGATGTTGGAGCATCTGTTATCCTTCCCATGTAGCGTCCTCGTTGGGAAGATCCTTCCATTTAACCAAGTACTCTTTAATGGTCCTATTCCTTAACTTCTGCTCCCTGGAATCCAAAATTTCTTTAGGAACCAAAATCAATTTTCCTTCTTCATCTATGGGTGGTAACTTAGTATAAGTGGCGATATGTTTCCCCAACTCCCTCTTGAGACACGAAACATGGAAGAAATTATGTATTTTGCATCCCTCTGGAAGCTCTAGCTCGTATGCCACCTCTCCTACATGCCTCAAAATCATGGAGGGTCCATAAGATCTGGGTTTCAATTTTTTTCCCCCTTCATTTTAAGTGGCGTTTGCATATAGGGTTGAAGACACATGTATACCAAGTCCCCTACTTCAAAGCTACACCACACTCGATGCCTATCTGCATAGACCTTCTACTGATTCTGAGCCATCTGCAAATTATCCTTGAGGGTCCGTAAAATATCCTAGCTCTCCTGAATCTAGTCCTTAGCCTTGGGCATCCTGTTGTCTCCAAATATTTGATCTACAAATGTGGGTGCATAATATCCATATAAAGGTCAAAAGGGTGTCATCGCAATCAACATGTGATAGGTGGCATTGTAACAGTGCTCTCCCAAGTGTAACCATTTTATCCAGGCTTTCTGTTGGCCTGAAACATAATTCCTCAGATAGCCTTCTAACCACTTATTCACTATATCAGTATGACCATCAGCCTAAGGGTGATAACTTGTGCTCGACATCAACTCCGTTCCCACCAACTTGAATAACTCCTTCCAAAATCCTCCAATGAACCTACTATCTTTGTCACTAACAATAGTTTTCGGCAACCCATCCAATCGAAATATCTCTGTGAAGAAAAACTCGCTACCTACGCTGCTAAATACCTGTAGGGTATAACAAATAAGTGTGCAAAATTCATAATCATGTCAACTAACACATAAATACAGTCCTTTCCCTATACCTGGGGCAACCCAGTGATGAAATCCATAGAGATACTTTCCCATTTCTATTCTGGAATGGGAAGTGGATGAAGTAATTCAGCCAGGTGAGTATGCTCCACTTTGTTCTATTGGCAGGCATTGCATTCTCTCATGAATATCAACACGTTCATCTTGAGACCCTTTCACGTAAATCTTTCCCTGATCTGTCTGTACATTTTCAAGTACCTAGGGTGTCCTACCAATGGGGAACTGTGTGTTGCATGCATGATTTTTTTCCTTCAGCTGAGATTCTGGTACTAGGTAGATCATGTCTTTGTAATAAATGATGTCATCAATAAATTGGTACTGATCATTCTAGGTTCGACCGTCAAGGATCTCACAAGAAAACTAGTTCTTTGAGTATTCTACCAACATAAGAGATTTCCAGTTAGCTGAAATCTCCATGAGGGAGAGAGTGGATGGTATTCTGGAAAGGGCATCTGCCACCACATTGTTCTTTCCCTTCACGTACTCGATCTCGAAATCATATGCCTGGATTTTACTCATCCACTTATGTTGTCGTTCACTCAATTCTTTATGCTCCATAATGAACCTTAGGCTATTATGATATGTCTTCACTTTAAATATGTTCCCCGCCAAGTACTATATGAATTTGGCCAATGCATGCATAGTGGCCAACATCTCCCTGTCACATATCAAGTAATGTCGCTCATACTCCTTGAGTTTTTGACTCTTAGAAGCAATGGGATGGTTGTTTTGCATTAACATGACTCCTATCCCTATCCTTGAAGCATCACATTCAAGCATGAATGGTTGAGTGAAGTCTGGTAAGGATATCACATGACACGAACTCATTACCTGTTTCATTCTCTCAAATGTCGCTTGTGCCTCATCTGTCCAACTTAAAGCTCCATTCTTAGTGATATCTATAAGAGGTGTCGTCAGTTGTGAGAACCCCTTAACAAATTTCCTATAATGAGTGCATAGGCCTATGAATCTCTTTAGTTTCATCACATTTATGGGGTAGGCCACTCGATAATTTCCCTAATCTTCTCCTAGTGTACCTGGACCCCATTTTCCCTAATCACATGCCCCAAATAAAGCATCTCAGTCATGCCAAAATTGCATTTAGACTCCTTTGCATAGAGTTGTCATTCCTCTAAAATCCCTAACACCTCGTCCAAATGTCATTGATGCTCCTCCCATGTCTTGCTATAAATGAGAATGTCATCAAAGAAGACTAACAAAAATTTTCACAACTGCTTATTGAACACATGGTTCATGTAGGACTGAAATGTAGTAGGAGCATTGGTTAGCCCAAATGGCATAACCAGGAACTCATAATGCTCATAATGGCATCGAAAGGCATTTTTTAGAATGTCTTGTTCCCGAACTCTAATCTGGTGGTACCTTGAACGAAGATCGATCTTTGGAAAATATTTTGCTCCCTTCAACTCATCCATCAGCTCATCAATCCTCAGAATCAAATACCTGTTCTTTATGGTTTTCTTGTTAAGTGCTCGATAATCAATACACATTATCATGGTATCATCATTTTTCTTGACCAACACTACTAAAGAGGCAAAAGGACTAGAACTAGGCTGAATGTGACCCATCTTCAAAAATGCCTAGATAGTTTTCTCGATCTCTTCTTTGTACATCTTTGGATGATGGTAAGGATTGGTTATGACTACCTGAACCCCTTATTCTAATTCTATAGCATGTTCAAATTATCTATCTGAAGGTACGCCTGGAGGAATGTCACCAAAAACATTTTGATGTTTAAGAAGTAATACCTGAAGATCATCTAGATGTTGTCAAGGATGATCGGGTGGCCCTCTGTCAGAAATGTAACACTCAAATTCCCACTCTAAGTCTCCATGTCGCATCACTGCTCCATACTGTGAGATGACACTACCTTGGGTGGATACTAGTGCATGGCCCGTAAGACTACCTTTTTCCATCTGGAGCCGTGAATTCCATCTCCATTGTCCTCTAGTTAGTAGTGTATTTCCCAATGGAGTATAGCCATTGAACTCTGAGTACCATATTGGTGTCTGACACATCCACCACAAAGAACTCATCAGTCAATGTATAATTCCCCATAGCTATTTTTAACTTGGGGATCCATCTAGTACAGTCCATCTGATAGCCACTAGGTATGATCATTGTGAATCCATCAAACTCCTCTGTCGAAATTTCTCACCTATCCACCATAGTTGCATCTATAAAGTTGTGGGATGTTCCATTATCAATCATAATTGTAACCTTGTGTCCCTACAAGACTTCACTGACTCTAAATGTGTGGTACCTAGGAAGTCCTAACATGGATGCAATAACAATACCTTTATCCCCAGCCCATGATGTCTCCTCACTAGGCGCCTGGTGTCCATGTTCCTATACGGTCCCTTCCTCCTCATCATCATTGTCATTGTTAGAATAAACCTCAATGTAATGAGTCTTGTCGTCTTTGTCCTTCCCTGAACACCTGTGTCCTGGTACCCAAGGCTCTTGACAAATGAAACATAGTTTTTTCTTTCTTAGCTCTTTCTTGGTCTCCTCATCCAATCTTGGTTTTCTGATCCATTCCTTCTGAAATGGTTTGGCCTCCTTGTTCTTCTAGGGGAAGGATGGTTTAGGAGGAAACCTGCTCTTAGTAACAACATCTTGCATGTCCCTCACTCTACTGACTACATCATGTAGGGTGGCAAGATTATAAGCCTTAACCCAACCATGCAAGGGCTCAAATAACCCCTCAACAAACAACATCACTAGACACACCTCTGATATGTCGGTGACCATCACTACGATCCTCTAGAATTTTTATACGAAAGATTTTGGGCTACTTGTATGTTTGAGCTATGTCAACTCTTTAAAACGAAGCTCTGGATCTTTCTTGTTAAATCGCTCAATGAGCCTCTGAGTGAATTCAAGGTAAGATGTTATTCGTGCATGACCCAAAGTCACTAACCCATGGTACCACCACTCATGGGCCTCACCATCTAAATGTAATGTAGCCAATTTAATGGCACCTGCCTCCATCATCCGATGGAGATGGAAATAAGTGTCTAGCTTCTGCACCCAAGATCTTGCAGAACATTTGGAGGTACTGTTAAATTTTGGGACAACTACCTTCCCAAGTGTACGTTGCAACTCAAAGTTTTGTGTCATGCCCCTCATAGCCCCTCTAGGACGATTTATGCTTTTAAGGTTGCAAAACTCGGCAAAAGACATAATTGAATGGAAATCATCCCCTAATATTCTATACTCCTCCAAATATGCCCCATAGGGCTCATCCTGCTCTACTTGCACTCTTGGTCCTGACACATCACTACCCAAGAATTATGGCATGGTAGGTCTGGATGTCTTGGTGTATAAGTGAGGGTGACTTTGCATAGTGGTGCGAGAATGACTCCCTTCTCCATTATTAGAGCCCCTTTCACCATTCTGGTTTTGTTTAGTTCCCCCCCCAAGGAATTACTTTCTAGCTACCTGTCTGGTGCAGCCGCAATGCTTTTTTAACATAATCTTTAACCATTTATGTTGAAAAAACCACATCCCACGGTGTGAAAATTAAGTAATAGCATAACTAAGAACCAATGCACACATGGTGAGATGTGAAATAAAAAGATGGAAACAACCGAATAAATTAAGACTATGCGGAGATGTGGAAATGGGGAGGAAACACTTTCTCCTATGTTATGCGCCATACTCGCAACCCAAGAAGAGGTCCAATTCACATATCGAAGATTAATAAGTGTTTCAGGATGATAAAGTGATAAGTACAACAAGATCGACCAAAAAATTATCATAAACAAGTAATAGAGGGTTGACAACAACATCAACAAGACAACCAACTCTTGACACAATGAGTAAAGAAGATCAAATCTAATAAAATAATCTAAATCCAATATTTAAATCTTATTATTACATCATTAACATTAATTAATATAATTTTTTACTCTCATTTCTTAAAAATCACCATACAAATTCAACCAACTTGGTTGTCTCATATCCCCATTCAATCTTTCAAACCTTACATCTCCTTATCTATCTTAATCCATCCTATTCCTCCATATCTCCACTTTTATTTATTTATTTTCCAAAAAAACAAAACCATACCATTGCCTTCTGCCAGACAACATCCTAATCAACTTGGGTCGTTACCATGCATATATCTTAGATCTCTTGATGTATGAGGTTTCCCTCCTTCACACTCCATACAATCTTGGCTGACATGATGTTGCTTGTCAACATCTTGGACAGTGAACAACATCTTGCATAGTGGGAAACATGATGTGTAACATATCTTTTGTTGTTGTCTAGTTGAGACAACTCATTGTCACCATCTTTTTCATCTTGAATATTGTAGGGCACAAAGGCACTTGTTGTTAGGCAGAGAATACCACTGGGTGGCAAAATACAATGAAATGGCATGCGCTCATAAAGTCAATGTGGTTGGTGTAACCACACAAGATTATTCTAATGGCTAAGATTTCTTATTTATTTAATTAATTAAATATCATTCTCCTAAGTAGTTTTAGCCCAGGTGTCCTTTACGTGAAGCTCCTTCTTCTTATTAATTTAATTTAACTATTATTAAATATCATTCTCCAAAGTAGTATTCCCATGCACAAGTGGATGCCCCCTTGCGTAAGGGGGTTGAGTTAGTGGGAGTCTATCATGAGTGTAATTTAATTTTTAATTCATTTTTCAATGTCACTTGGAAATAAAAATTGAATAATTTGAATAGGAGAAAAAACGCATCATTGTTGTTGACCAATGAAATAGGAAAATGAAGCTAATTTCCAAATTCATTACCCATTTAACTTACCCTAAAAGTGGAAAAAAAAACCCTAATTTTTTACCTAACCCTAATTTCTTACCTAATATGTTAGGTATGCATTCTAGTAATATTACAAAGTTATTTTTAAATTTCACTATGTAAAAGATTGAACATTTCACCATCACGAGAAACCAATCAAAAGTTTAAAAGATATTGAATATATATTTAGGATTTGACCTAACACGTGTCATTTCCAATCCACGTGGCCATCATATCATAAGCATAATAGAGATTGAGATTTGAAAAGGATATTGTCTAATCAACATACACTGTCTTGACCATGCACGTGTAATCATCCAACGGTCATACCTTAATTGAATTGGTCTATGGAAATTAGTAGTTATAAATTTTTATATAGTTTTCAAATGTTCAAAACATATTTTTAATTTAGGAGTTATCAATTTTTATATAGTTTTTTAAATATTTAAAAATATAAATAATTGTATATTGGTTGAGAGTGATGAAATATGATAATTTGCATTTAGTTTGAGGGAATTTTGAGATACAAAATAATAAAAAGAAAAATAAATCGACATCTAGAAAGATAAGATATGGACGAACATATTCATTTATTATAGGAAACCATTCGTTATAATGTAAGCAATAAATATTCTTACCTCACCCACTTGGCCATCATGGCGTGATGCATGCCATCTCTGTGTTTCTATCCTAAACTTTCTATATTTGTTCTTATTAACATGTCAAGGTCATAAATATTTGATATAAATAGATAAAAATTGGTTTTAAATCACTATTAGGCCTCAAATCAATTCTTTAATTTATATGCTTAAGAGCAGTCATTAGGGATCTTCACAATAAGTGGTAGGTCATATGGAGGATCGATGACAATGGATGTATTATTCATCGATACCGAGTGCCGATGTATATTTTTAGGCTCCATACGTGGACATAGGAGGGGTGTCTTTGTTTTACTAACCATGAGAATCGGTAACTAGTTAGAGTGACTTGAGTTAGGCCCAGAGGAAGGGTGCCTTTGTTATTGAATTTTGTATAGTGTTAGAGAGGCTTTATACTCTCTCTTTTGCACATGATCTCAAGATAGGAAGACAACTATTAACAATCTATGTATGGAGGAGATATGTAGGAAATTAGGTTTAATCAAAGTTTGAATTTTGTGTGAAGATTAAACATCGACGGATGAACATCAATATCAATTCGTATAATTGTTAGGCAACGTTTGTCATATTTGTCAGAGAGCCTTAAATAGGCTATGGTTGCAACAAGGTTCGTTGGAAAACTTTCATAGTTATGCTTTAGCTTGCTATGAGCATGTTCAAAGAGCATGCTTTCCACCATCATGTGCACAGGCTATTTGTTGTTGTAGGTATATTAATCCTAAGACATAGTTGGTGAATTGGTCTCATTGATATTTACGATGAAGTGAATCTCAAGCTTATCGAGCAATTTTCTTATAAGGTTAGTAGTGTATCTGATAAGCTTGCTTGATTGAATTTGTTTTATATTTTATTTTTTTCCTTTTTAAATAGATGAAAACTACTCTAATTTTATGGTATTTTAGTTGAGGTCACGAAACATTTGTTTTTATTAAATGATACATCTATATTTACTCATTTTTAAGTGTTTATCCTTCGATATAGCTAATATATATATGTGAGTGAAAATTTCACCATCCCTTTTCCTCGTTTGTATTGTTTTAAGCAATTTGGAGGCTTTTTCATTGCATTTGAAGTTTTCTTTGGAGATTGAGAGAATTATTCTATATAACTACATTGAAATCACTTTAAGTAGTTTGGAGGTTACTTCATTATATTTGTTGTGTTGTTTTTTCTTTATAAATTTCCTCTATTTAGTCGCACTAGAATATGGAATCATTTTTAGACTAGTTGCCTATGCTACAATTGTGAATGATTACTTTATTTTTTATTTTTACATATCATTTATGTTTCAAGCAATTTAAATACTAAAATTCACTACTACACATTTTAAGTAACGAAGATGAAGAAAAAACGTAATAACATTTTCATAAAACATTTATTATAATTTTGATGCATCTCTACTTTATATACACACATTCACACAAGCTTCCATAAAAATTTTGCAGACCTTTACTCTTAGTTGTAGCGTTTTAAAAAGCATGCAAATTATTCCACTGCATTTGGTATTTTCTTTTCCCAGGTCAAATCTACCAATTACCAATTCCCATGATTAGGAAAAAAACATTAAATTCACTTATGGACATGTCAACTATGTCAAGTTGATGAATGAATAATTAGTTCATTTATTATTTTATTGCATTTAGTTATTATATTCTACACATATTTTACCGTTCCATGATGGAGAAAAAGCTCACCAACAATTGATAATGAATTTATTATGATTTTGTGGCTTATCATGAAATATGTTAAAGTTATTTAATAAATTAAATTTACACATATTTCACTGTTTCATGATGGAGAAAAAGCTCCCAACGATGAATTTATTATGATTTTGTGGCTTATCATGAAATATGTTAAAGTTATTTAATAAATTAAATTTAGGAAAAATGGAGGAAAATATTTCATGCGTTATTGGTTTTGTATTATAGTTTTTAGTTTTGTTATTAGATTTTTAGTCTCCCTTATAGTGTGTTTAAATTTTGGTGAGCTCACCATCTACCAATCTTGACATATTTGTATGTATCTACATCCATACTTATGTTAGACATTACATACACAACAAATTGTTATTATTATTAATTGATTCTTAATTGCTCTTGTAGAAAATGAGTTGGTTTAACTAGCTTCAAATGTTGATGTGGAAATCCTTTCTACAACACCTATAAATATGCTAAGTTTGATTTCAAGGCTCTTGATCGTAAGCTCATTACTGGGTCCAGCGTTGTCGCGAAGGATACCAAGATTGACTAACTTTCATTATATGTTACATGTTTTCAAAGCCTAAGTGCTAAAAGATCACAACATAAAGCACATACAATTTTGTTGATCGAACCACCAAACACTCTCATTTTTTTGCAAGAACAACAATATATTTTGTATCAAAAGGTGTTGGGGCTAGATCGTATATTGAGAAAATACAAAAAGGATAATATCAAGCCACAACTAGTCATAAAAAAATTACTATTTTCCAACCAAAATTTCCTAGCATTTCCTACGCTAACCCAATAGAAAGGTCCTCAAAAAGTGTATTGCCTTACAACAAGTGTATTATTGCCTTACAAACTGAAAGATCAAAACTATTATCCATCAACATATACAAACTATTTAGAAAAAAAAACTAAAAATTCTCCCCTATTGGCCCCATTTGAAATTCCATGGTTGCATCCTCAATACTTCCAACTTCTACTAGCTGGGAATGACAGCTTCATATATGATCTCGATCTCCCTTCAAAGGTGATGAGCCTTTGCTTCTTCTAAGTGCACTTGAGAAAACTTGTTGAATGAGGGGTCCCTATGGACATAGAAGCTATATGGAAGGGAGGCGAAACCACCTCCTGTGGAATTTGCAAGTAAGTTACCATCCTATTCACTAGAGCTCAAGCTTCACATCCAATGCCATTTATTGTCCTCGCGAGACAACTTAAAACATGTCCTACAATTTTTTGTGAAGTGTGTTGCAAATAAAGGTATTGAGAAAACATGTCCTACAATTTTTTGTGAAGTGTGTTGCAAATAAAGGTATTGATATCTTTTAGGTCTTTGGAGACTCAAATATGGGGCTAATGATATATGTCTTATTAAAAATTTGGTTCTTTCTCCATATTGAAGCACAACTCTAGAGGTAAAGAACAAGTTCAATGAAATCTCTTTCTCATTTATACATAGAGAATTCAATTATGATGTCGACAAGTTATCTAAAAAAACCTTATCTTTTTAGGAAGGAACCTTTTTTGTGCAGGAGTTCAAGGATGGGAAACTCCATTAAGATTTTTTTAATTATTATTAATGGTTACTTTGGTGTAGTGTTGTTTGTATTTGGAAGTTGAAAAGGTTTTTGTTATTGAAAAGCCTTGTTGTATGTATTTTTTTGAGTGTTTAAATGCATCAACAATGTTCTTAAATGGATTAGGAAGACTATAATAAGTAGGATTAGGTGTTAAAAGCATAGTTCTTAGCTTTTATAATAACTGTGATTTTAAAATGAGAATTTTGGCTCTAAAAACAAATATTTTTGGGTTTAAAACACCAAAATCAACCGTTGTTTAGAAAAATAGTGCTACCAATATCATCCATTTTTTGAGAGGTTAAAATTACCACATTTTGCAATCATGGCCTTAGCAACCTCATAATGTTGCCAACAAAACCATTGAAATCAATCTCCGAATCGAAAAGTGGAACCACGAGTAGCAACCCTTTTTTCGGGTCAAAATTACAACTTCTTTGAAACCATGGCCCTAATAACCTATACCATTGCAACAAAAACCTTAAAATCAAAACACCAAAATCGAAAAATGACATTCTCAATAACATCTCCCTTTTTTTTGAGTCAAAATTGCAACTTCTTCAAAACCCGTGGCTTTAACAACGAGTAACTTGCAACCAAAATCTTAAAATAAACCCTCGAATTAAAAAGAGGTGCTATAGGTAACAACCCCACATTTTTTTTAACTTAAAATTGAAATATTTTTGAAACCATGACTTAAAAGGCTAGTATAATGGCAAACGAAATAATGAAATTCATTTCTCATTGCATTATATATATATATATATATATATATATAATTTTCAATTTTTTAAAATATGTGTTTTATAATTATTTTATTAATTTCTTTTAGGATGTTTATTTTTTTAATTTTTAATTAAAATGAGGTAAAGTTTATTATTATTATTATTATTATTTAAAATGTATCTTTAAAAAAACAAATTATTAAAAAAAAATATTTTTTTTTTATTTGTTTTTTTCTTTATTAATTTTTCTATTTTTTTTAATATGTATTTCAAGGTTTTTTTTTTTTTTTTTTA
>ML778726.1:725820-747768 GCA_009831015.1 Picea engelmannii | reverse complement strand
TATATATATATATATATATATATATATATATATATATATATATATATATATATATATATATATTATTTTTCATAAACAAAAATTATAGTATCATCGGTCATGTAAAGGAACTGTTTGTGTTGAATTGCCTCACAGGGAAACCAATTCAGTCTATCTCTCAATATTAAAAACACCAAAAAATAAACTACATGAATTGAATCGTTCCATAGGGAAATTGATTCAACCAAACCTGTCATGAAAACTAGATGACCAAAAAAGACTAACTCTGGAAAAACAAACTGGAAAAACTGTGCAAGGCGCTGTATACGGCTCAAGAGGACTCTTCGAGAAACATAAACAATTAACAAAACTAGGCATGCAAGCTGACACATGTATGCTTGCCGGCGCTCATGCAGTCTGATGGTCGCTTTTTGCCACGTCGCACTTTGTCGCCACTTGGATAGCTGGAGCAAGGATCGTCACTAAAGTTGTCGGGGCACGGGTAGCCAGTTCTGGAGAGTGCATGGAGCTGAGCAGGGTTGTGATAAGAGATTCAATTTTCTCCCCTTGCTTGTCCATGTGTTCCAGTCGAAAGCACAATTCGTCCACATATTTTCTGATAGAAAAAACTAGGTCGTGTAATATTGCCACTAAGTCATGAATCCTTGAGCATGAAGCACAATCCGAGCATGAATGGAGTCGACCAAGAGGCTCTTCCAAGTGAGCGGGGGTTTCCTCCAAAGGAGCTAGGACAGAGGGTGGTGGCAAGGGGACGGAGGGTGGTGGCAAGGGGACGAAACACTCACATGAGTTCGTCGGGTGGACCATGGTTGGTTGTGAAGAAGAGGGCAAATCCTAGATTGGGCGAGGAGCAAAGCCCAAAGAATTGGCATGGATTTCAAACCACTCCACACAACAAGCCCAAGGCGACGACAAAGGCTGAAGGCTGCTCTGACCCTGAGAGGACTGGTCAGAGGAGGAAGGCGAGGAGCTAGGTGATGGAGCAAGGATAGGCGGGGGCCGACTAGCCATACATGCTTTGTTCTGATACTAGACATGGCCTCGTTTTGGATTCCCACGAAGTCAAGGCATAACCAACAAGAATAAAGAGGAAGGCAGTGCAACAGAGGATGGTAAGGCAAAGAGAAACCAGACGAGCCATCATAGGGAGGTGAAGACTAGAGGGGGATGCAAACCAAAGGGTTGTTCGACAGGAAGTGAGAAGGCACGATCCATCCGAGTAGCGACAACATCATAAGAAAATCGAAGTGGAGGGTCGCACAAACACAAAGGTGATAGCCAAAGTCGTTCCTCCATCGCCCGAATGAAAATACAAAGGAAGGTACGCTGGAGCATTTAGTCCAAGGCTTATAGAAATGAATGCTGCAATAAATCATCGGGAGGGTAGGGGGGGGGTAAAAGCGGAGGGGCGTGTCATGTGCTGGTCACATGACCGACACAAGGCTAGAAGGCACCACCCTCTCCATTGAACACATGAGACTTGCTGAAACCCATCCGAGAGTACCTTAATTAAATATTAATATATATATAAAATAAATAAATTTTTTTTATCTATTCAAAGATGTAATATTCAAAGATGTAACATATTTGAGAATTTTCTAAGTTTTTTGATAATAATGTATTTTATTAGATCTTCTTAACATTCATGTATAATTTATGTTTTTCTTTCCTTTTCATTGATGAAAATTTATGTTTATTTAATATGTAAAATTAAATCTTTAATACATGTTTGTACTAAATATTTATGTTTATTTAATATGTAAAATTAAATCTTTAAATTTTGCTTTCTCTTTCATTAAGAAGGAAGGATGAATATTTATGTTTTTTTAATATGTAATATGAATAATAGCTCAAAGGATTTTCAAGGTTCATGGTAGTTGACCTATTATGATATATTTTTGTGATATAGAGGAAGTTTTTAAAAGGAGATTGTAACGTCACTATAATGATCTATGCTATAGAATGTTGTTTTCAATGATATGCATCTTATAAAATGATGTATATGCTAAATGCAATTTTTTTTATAGAAAAAATATTATAAAATGATGTATATGTTAAATGCAATTTTTTTTGAAAAAATATTATGTTTTTTTCAAAAGAAAAAATAAAATAAAAAATAAATCATATTTATTTGTCCATTATATATTTGTTAATTTTTAATTTAAAAATTATTAGTTTTTTAAATTTTAATAGGCAAAATTTAAACCATATATAATTGTCCATTATGTAGTTTTACTAGGTGCTCTCAAGTTACCAAATTGACGATTTCAAAAAACAATTTTATACCATTGCCAAGTAATTGATGGAGCTTTCTTCCCATTCATTAATGGACAATGCCAAGATTTAGAAATATGTTTTGAAATACATATATGTTCAAATTTCCAATATGAGTAATCACATTAACTTTCTTCTCATTTAATGTTGGACAATGAAGAAATGTGGTTATATATTTTAGTATACAAATGTTTAAAATGATGTCTTTTTCTTTTATTTGATGATGGACAATGAAGAGATGTAGTCATATGTTTCGATATACAAATATTCAAAGTGAAGTTGGAAGTTTGATGCATGTAAGATAAAGTGTTTTTCATTAAGGTTGAACATACACCATAAACATTGGTGGTTGTGTTTTGCTATTTATTTTTACAAGTTACTATAGACTAACATACCCTTGGGGAAAGGGGACATCAAAGAAAATCAAGGTATGATTTTTATTTATTAATTCTTTTTATGGTTTATGAATAACAGAGGATTGATTTAGTAGGGTTATATGTTTCCTATTCATTCAAATGTGCATGGTAGTCACATGTCTATTTCTGTGTGAAATTAATGTCAATATGGTAGAAATTTGCTTAGAAGTGCAACACAAGTAATCATTTTTTAGTACATCTTAGTGAATGTGGAACCCAAGACTTATGGTTTATTATTTTGAACCGCATTCCTTGAGGTAAATTGAACTTCTATTAAGAGCACACATTCATTTTTCAATAAACATAAGTGAAATTCGACCTTGAGGCTCATTATTTGTTATAGTGACGACTCACGAGCATTCATGATTTAATGTTAACTTGGAGTACATGAATTATTGACACATATAAGAAATCAATGTCGTCTTTGTATTTACAAAACGACTATAGCATGAACTAAATCTTTGCCCCTATAGCCCATGTGGCTAAAAGAGCATAATATATTTCCTAAATTGTTTTTAATGGATTGTCCCTGGATAATATTATTGGAGGAGGAAATGAGTTAGTTCAATTTTCTCTTATATTCGTTCTAGTTTTCCCTTGGCATATTATGAAGGTTCTCAAAATGGAAAAGATATTGAACAAGGTTGAGATGTTAAATGTGTTATTCATATTTTTCAAAGAGGTCATTTTGTTATTCAACTTTAAGCATTGTGGTTTTGAAAATTATCCCACCACCTATCTTATTCCACATGTCTTTCTCATACTCAACACTTGAAAACACAAGTACATGTTTGATTCCTCCGATTGCTTTAGTTTTGGACTCCCAATTTCTCCTCCACCCTTCTCCCCATCTTCTAATCTCAACAATGTGATATTCCCCTCATCCTAATCCTTGACCTTTATAAAACATGACCATGAATGCTCTATTTGTCACAAGATTTTTGCATTTGGTAAAGCTCTGGGAGGACATAAAAGGTGTCATTTCATAGTTTTTAAAACTTGTATACCATAGCACACAAACCTGAAAACATATTATGTCAGTGATTCTCAATAGCATAATAAATACAATTTCAATATTTACAAACTATCTCAGTGGATATGGGTAAAAACCCTATGCAAAAACCAAAATTGAACATTTTCCTTTCCTTGAAAATGTCATCTATCAAATGATAAAGTTCGATCAAATTACTCACCTATGAATTTTTTTAGTAAGAATTAAGAATATGGCCTCCAAATTGATATACCACGTGGCGATACAATCGATTCACTCACTCTGCTTGTTAATAGTTTAAACATCAATTCCTTAAACCCCATTCACGATTTTGACCTTTTCCCTCCTCAATGGCGCGACACATGGCTCTCTCATCAATCAATAGGTCCACCGAGGGATTGAATCATAACAGGCCAATTCTGACAATGTAACAAACAAATGGAGCTATCTTGATAATTTCAACATGTATCTATTATTTTTCTTTTACATATATAATATATCAATTTCTATTATCTTGGTAATTTTAATATTTAGCAACTATATGAGAAAATTTAATATTTATCAAACAAATGGTTTAAGCTTGGTAATTTCCATATGTATCTATTATTTTTCTTTAGCAAATTGTTTATTGAATGCACGATAAAGAATAAATAAATAAATGTTGAAATTACAAAGGATAGATCATATTTAATAAACTAAGTGCGATTAGATTGATAATTGCAATGCTTAGCAATTATATTCCAAAGCGATATTCAAGATATTACATGGTAAGTTTGTAGCAGTAGACAAAAATGAGGGGTTTATGTAAACATGTTTGGGAGGCCATGCAAAAGATCAATGTTGTACTAAATCTAAGAAGCCATGCCAATTGTTATATTACCAAACCTCAGGGAATGTACATTGTATTTGGTTTGAAATTTGTAGTTGGCTAGTGTTTGGCTGGGGAATGTATTCCTTAATGCTTGTACACCGACTTCTGAGTAATTTTCTAGTGAAAGAGGAAACTATAATATCTAGGATGTCATCATTCACTCTTCCCTCAGGGAACATACATTTTTTTTAGGTTTGAAATTTGCATCTTGGCTAATGTTTGATTGGGGAATGTATTCCTTGATCCTTGTAGGCTATCTTATGACTAGTGTTCAAGTAAAAGAGGAAACTATAGTATTTAGGCTGTCATCATTCACTCTTCCCTTAGGGAACATACATTGTTTTTGGTTTGAATTTTTCACTTGGCTAGTGATTGGCTAGGGAAAGTATTCCTTAATGCTTGTGCATTATCTTATGAGTAATGTTCCAGCAAAAGAGGAAACTATAGTATCTAGGTTACCACCATTCTCTCTTTTTTAACAATTATCATATCTAGGTTTCCAGCTTGCCATCGATGACTTATTGAGCTTCTACTTAATTTTTTTTGAGTAATCTCTTCAACACTCTCATCCATAATAAGTGATAAATACTATGATCCAAGTTGGCCTGGAAAATTCCACCTAGCCAATTTTTTCAATGAGGTTGTTCCATAGGCATATATTGTTATTATTGAGTGACATAAGCGAATCTAACTTTAGTTATTTAAGTCCTATAAGATTTACCCATTTTATTGTTTTTTTATATAATGAGATGCTTATTTGACATAGTAAGAAATGTGCCTTGCTCTAGAAGTGGCTAGAAATTTCAAACCTATATCATCATCACATCAAAATAGAGCATTAAATCACCCCGACATCCTTGTTTGATATGTAACAAGTTGAAGGGAAACCTAGAAAATGTTGGAGAAAGTTGAGATATCAAAGAGGGCATGTTGAAAACAAAATGTTTACAAAAGACATGATTTACATCATCACATGCACTTGACTAGAGTGGGAAGGAATTTTATGGGAGTAGCATAAATAAATTCTTCCAAAAGGTATATGTAAATATTTAATGCATAAGATGAATGACACTTCTATATATGTAAATTTGATGATGAAATGGCATGAGAACATGACAAGATGCTCTTAAAGGATTTTCCTATTGAGTTAATGCCTATACCTTACTATATAATTGAGATTGTTTAAGCTAAGCAAGGGCTATATTTTCTCATTATGTGTTATATTTCTTGATAGGCCAACCAAATTTATGGAGTTATTTGAAACACTTCAATCAAATTGTCAGACTCTTCAATATAAATCATAATATTTTTTTTTGGGTTGAATCGAAGTGAAGATTTCATGGCAATTTTTAATTGTGATTAAACTCATCATGTAGCATATGAATGTTACAATAGTTTAGATAATGTATGGACTGGAAAGGTGAATGGACATAGAGAAATCTAGGTCATTGGTTCCATCCAGTATTGTGGTCATGATACATGGACATGGTGTCGATGTCGTTATAGTGAATCTTGATCTTCTTATTAGGGTTCTAGCCAGATGTTGAACTTCATGGTCACATTTTGTCGACTGCTTGTCATATTCAGCCATGACACAGTGGCATTTTCCACATGGAACTTGGGCCTCAAGGGGTGGAGATCCAACCATGTTGTCAAAATGGCGATGTTGGAAATCAATGCGAGGGTGATGATTATGGCAAGGAATCAACGAGCTCGTTAGGGAGGAGGTGCCTAGTAGGGCAAGTAGGGATGAAACTTTCTTTGTCTGTGTTAAGGCCTCTAAGGCCCTAGGTTAAGGCCCTAACACTCATTCATAATTATTTTACTAGATATGGTTAGTTCAGCTTAGTGGCAGGTTACTTTATCTCCAATTTATAATAAAGGAGATTCATTTGTATAAGCATCTTGTCTTGTGCATTGGAATATACTGTAAAAGGAGGTTCCCCCCTAAGCTGGATTATTATTCATTAACTCAATATCAATATGAAGGCATGGATTTAATTCTTCTTTCTCTTCTTATACTGTATGGTTACTTTATCTCCTATTTATAATAAATAAGATTCATTTGTATAAGCATCTTGTCTTGTGCATTGGAATATATTGTAAAAGGAGGTTTCCCCCTCGAACTAGATTATTATTCATTAACTCCATATCAATATCAAGGCATGGATTTAATTCTTCTTGCTATTCTTATACTATTTGTGGATTTGGTTCATAACATTTTGGTACAAGAGCTTATGATCCTAGGTTTTTGCTCCTTCAAATGAGTCATCTTGGAAATTTCGCTATAACTTTTTTTCAATGAAGTTTCAGACTATAAAAGTTTTACATCTTGAGGATAAATAGCTAAGTACTTGTGGTAAAAATTTAAGTTCCTGGATCATTTTAATTTATAAGACATAGCCTATGGAAGTTTGGGTTTTTTACTAGTCCTGGAATTAGTCTCAAACGAGTCATCTTGGAATTTTCACTATAAATTTTTTCAGTGAAGTTTTATACTGTGAAATTTATAGGAATTTGAGGAGATATATCCATGTATTTTTGGTAGAATTTTTTGTTTCTTAGATGCTACAATTTCTGAAATCTAGGCTATGGAAATTAGGATTTTTTGACTATTCCTAAAAGTAGTCTCAAGTAGGTGTTCTTGGTAGGAAAAAGATGTAGAAATTCTATACAACATTGATTCAGACATGTATGAAATATATGTTCATGCATTGGCAGGTTTGTTAGCACCTCAAACCCTTAAGATTGCAAGATATGTTAAGAAGAAAAATGTCATAGTGCTTATTGACTCAGGTAGTACCCATAACTTCATTGATAAAATATTAGTAGATCACCCCAATTGTTTTTTGTATCTAGTGGCTAATTTTCGAGCTTTGGTTGCTAATGGGGGGAGTATTTATTATGTAGGAAAATTCCACAATATTAAACTTAGTATGGAAGAATATAACTTAGAATGCCCAATGTATGCCATTCCCATTGGAGGAGTAGATGTTGATGTGGGGATTCAATGGTTGATAACATTAGATACAATTTCTACAAACTATAAGGAATTATTCATGAATTTGAATTGGAAGGAATTCAATATGAACTCAAAGGGTTATAATATGCACCTTCTAAAGTTATCCGCTCTCATAGAATGGAAAAGATCCTTAAAAAGGGTAGTAGGGGAGTTGTGGTTAGACTTTATTCTATGGAAGTAAAGTAGGAAGATGAAAATGTTCTAGAGGGATTAAAATGCACCTTGGAAAAGCACCATAGGGTCTTCCAAGAAATTCATAGAGGGATACCTCCCATTTAGAGATCATGAACAATAGATTGAACTAATACTTGGAAGTACTGCTCATAATAAAAGGCCTTATAGATATGTTGATCAACAAAAGGAGAGATCGAGAAAATGGTACAAGACATGCTAGATTTAGATATTATCCAACCAAACAGGAGTTCATTATCAACTCTAGTAGTGATGGTGAGAAAAAATGATAATTCTTGGAGGATGTGTCTTGATTATAAAGATTTAAACAAAATCATCGTCAAGGATAAATTACCTATTCCAAATATTGATGAGATATTAGACGAGCTTCATGGAGTGAATTGTTTTACAAAATTAGATCTTAAATAAGGATACCACGAGATCAGATTAAGAAAATAAGATATTCCCAAAACAACTTTTAGAACACTTGAAGGGCACTATGAGTTCTTGGTCATGCCTTTTGGGTTGACTACTACCCTTTCTACTTTTCAAATACTTATGAACAAAATTTTTTGGCCCCATTTTAGAAAATTTGTGTCGGTTTTCTTTGATGACATACTTATCTATAGAAAATCATGGGAATACCACATTAAACATGTCGATAAAGTCCTACAAATTCTTGAGAACAATCAATTGTATATAAAAAGATCCAAAGGTGCTTCTGGGAAATAAGAAGTAGAGTATTTGGGTCATATTGTTTCAAGGGAAGGGGTTAAGGTGGACCCTCAAAAAACCCAATCTATTAAAAAATGGCATAGTCCTAAGAATGCCAACAATCTTAGAGGATTTTTGGGTCTTATAGGATATTATCGAAAGTTTGTTCAGAATTATGCATGCATTGCAGGACCACTCACAACTCTCTTGAAGAAAAATTCATTTGTATGGAATGAATATGCTACCTTGTCCTTCTCACTCTTAAAGAATGTCGTTTATTCTACACCAGTATTGGCAATACCTGATTTTGGCAAAACATTCATAGTCGAATGTGATGCATCAAGACAAGAAATTGGAGTAGTATTGACGCAAGAAGGGAGACTATTGGCTTTTGAAAGTAAACAATTCAAAGGAACAGACTTGGTGAAATCTACATATGAAAAATAAATATTACTACTGGGAAATCAAGGGATTCTGAGCTGTAATTGATTTTCCTCATTTGCAATAGTTTCCCCTTCACACAACTATAATTTCCATGTATTTTATGGCAATGATTTCCCTTAATTTCATTACAATCATAAGATGGCAACTTAGCTCTCAGAGACAAATCTCTCTCCCATAGAGTGAACACACAACAATCCAACGATAACCTTTTCATGACCAAAATCATGGTTTATATTTGCATGCTAATGATTAGCCATGTCTCTTCCCAAGAAGCTCATGTATCTCACTTCCTCACTAACTCCGAGGTTGGTAGGCCTTAGGATAATATAAATGACTTAGGCTTATGATAAAATAATATTATTTTACTTTTGGCCCCTTAATCCCTCTTTCTTTCCTCTCTTATGGAATCATAGCTCCCATATATATTGTCCTTATCCATCTGAAGCCTATGATGTATTTTATTATCAATGTGCAATATTTACATGTTACATCGTTTGGCCCTCAACCATTCATCATATACACATATATACATTGTTAATATGAGGATCAAAATTGAGATGTTACACCCTAATTAGACCTCCATGTTAGTTTTCTCTCTCGTCAAATATAGGAATGATTTCCTTCTTATTAATAGTTTTTGTACTTAGTGATTAATAATAACCAAGCCTCTCACTTGTTCATGCGTTTTTTTCTTTGTTTGAAAAACACAAAAAAGTAGCTTCATGATAAATTGTGGGTGTCTTGATCCTTAAAGGATAGATGATGGGGAAGTCTCTTGGCATGCATTTTCCCTTGTGTTGTTTTTAGAACACAGTCTCCTCTCCACACCCCCCCTCCTCTCACCTCAACAAATTCCAAAGTTAGTGTTGATACCCTTGATCAACACACAAATTCCAAAGTTAGTGTTGATAGTTCCATAGTTAGTGGTGATACCCTTGATCCCCACACAAAATCCCATTCTATGTGTCTTTCCAAATTATAAATAACCGTCCCACTTACCAACTATTTCAAACTCGCATAACAACTGTTATTCTTGGAAAGCAATACAAATATGATAATCAATTGGATTCACTTTAGTGGTAACATATCTCTTCATATATTTGTGAAGTTGCAATTGGATTCACTTCAATGGTATTATATCTCTTAATACATTTTTATTTAATTATGTCACATGAACTTGGATTTTGAATAAATATGAGTAATTATTTAAAAATATTTTTATTTTAAATAAATTTTTAATATTGAATATTATTTTAAAATTAGAGTTAATTTTTTTTGATAGTAGTATTTTTTTTATTTGCTAGTTTGTTAATGACCTGTGACATTAGTTTGTGGTTGAGAAGCTGTGATTCAGGGGTATTTAAGTCGTCAAAATCATTCGAGGTGTGGGGATCGCACCCGACAACTACACCAACTCTTAATCTGGTTGGATTTTTGGTGCCGATAACTTTAACATCACAAAGTACCTTAACAACACATCCCGTCACAGAATATACTACACCTCGAGAATTTTTTTATAAATAGTATTATTCTTATTTAAAATAATAATTAAATTATATATTCTTAGATAAGATAAAATTTTGAATAAAACAATAAAATCCATAGATTAATCAAAGTTGAAAATATATCAAATGATTTTATTTACTAATAAAATTCTATTTAAATATAATTAAATTATTTTCGATCACTAACAGAATTAATAATATATAATAAAATAATTTAATATCAAATTTTTGTATTTAATTTATTAAATTTATTCAAATTTAGACAAAACTTACCTTTAAATTATTTTATTAAAATATTAAAATGTTAATAAGCAATTTACTCTCACATCAAAGGCATTTGAAAAAAGACATTCAATTCAGTAGTAAATTATTTTATCGGAAGGCCATATGGACACTTTACCTTCACATATGAGGCATTTGATAGATTCAAGCAGGATTCAATGAATTTGTTGGTATTATAATAATTATATAAAAATATGTAATACTTACCTTATATTATATTACAATTGTTGGTATTATAATAATGATATAAATACATGTAATATTCATCGGTATATATTATATGTGGTTTTGGTATAGATATATATTATGGTATATAGTATAATTGTTGGTATTATAATAATTATATAAAAATATATAATATTTACCTTATATACTATGGTATATATTATAGATGGTTTTGGCATATAAGGGTACATGGTTTTGAATGTTCCTTTGGCGAAGATTCAGTTTTTTTTAATTTTTAATAAATATTAAGAGAGCAACTTAATGTATATTTAAAGTTTTAAATTATAATTAAAAAAAAAAAAAAAACCTAAGTCGAATGATAGTGGTACATTAAACTTTTAAATTATAATTAAAAAAAAAAAAACATAGTGGTATATTAAACTTTTAAATTATAATTAAAATAAAAACACTAAGTCCAATGAAGATAGTGATACACTAAACTTTTAAATTATAATTTATAAAAAAAACTAAGTCCAATGAAGATAGTGTGGAGGACATATCTATTTCACACTTATTTTGTTCTCTTAGTTGTTTTAAAAAATTAATTAATCTATTTAGGATTTGGTGTACATTTAAAATACTTAAAGTAAAATTTCTTTGATCATCTTCATCTTAGATAAGAAATGAAAGCTATATGATTATCTTAATTAAATATTAATATATAGGAAATGAATAATTTTTTTTTATACAATAACATTTCTTTGATCATCTTTATCCTAGATAAGAAATGAAAGATACTTTTATTATGATTACCTTAATTAAATATTAATATATATGAAATGGATAATTTTCGATGTATTCAAAGATGTAACATATGTGGGAATTTGAAGATATTGCTATTTTTTGAGTTTTTTCATAATCTATTTTATTGCATCTTCTCAACATGTGTATAATTTATGTTTTTCTTTCTCTTTCATTCAGAGGAGTGATGAACATTTATGTTTTTTTGTTTGTTTGTTAATTTGTGCGGGACCTGTTGGCTACGCGATTAACTTGTGGCTTGAGAAACCGCGACTCAGGGGCATCTAAGCCGTCAAAATCACCTAGGGATCGCACCCGGCCTGAGCCACACCAACCCTTAACATGGTTGGATTTTTTTGTCCCCGCAGGTTTTGAACCGGTGACTTTAACATCACAGAGTGGCTTAACAACACACTCCGTCACCGACTGTCCTACACCTCGGGGACGATGAACATTTATGTTTAATTAATATGTAAAATTGAATTTTTCGAACATGTTTGTATAATTTAAGTTTTACTTTTTCTTTCCTTCAAGAGGATGAGTATTTATGTTTATTTAATATGTAATATGAGAAATAACTCAAAGGATTTTCAAGGTAAATGGTAGTGGACCTATTATGATCTATTTCTGTGATATAGAGGAAGTTTTTGAAGGGAGATTGTAAGGTTATTATAATGATCTAAGTTATAGAAGGTTGTTTTGAATGAAATGCATCTTATAAAACAATGTGTATGTTAAATGTAATTTTTTTTTATAGAAATAAAATTATGATTTTTTTCCATAGAAAAAATAAAATAAAAAATAAATCATATTTGTTTGTTCATTATATATTTGCTAAGTTTTTCTTTTTCTTTTTTATAAGTAAGTATTTATATAAAAATCCTTTCAACACCAAAAATTACAGTATTGTCTTGTCTATTCAAGGACTGTAGTTACTGAATTGTTTTCGGGGAAAATCAATTCAACCAACCTTCCAAGTAAAAAATCATTGGTTTTAATAACCAGTCAAATAACACAATTAAGCAACTGGAGCGGAATCGCCCTGTGGGGAAACCGATTCTCCTAGGCTTCTAGACCCTCTGGGATCGACAGAAGACAATCAAAACAGATTTTAACTGAAAATACAGGTGGAAAAATATAAACAAAACAACCAACAAGCCATGCAGTCTAACACCCGTGCAACAGTTGCAGCTCATGCCGTGGATGTGTTGCATGCCACAGTATCCAAGGTGGGTGCCAGGAGAGCTGAAGCCGAGCCTAGTGCTGTGTTGTCCACTAGAGACTGTTGTAGATCCGGAACCAATATCGCCTCTGAGTCCATTGGTGTTGTTGGTGCTGGTTCTGTGGGATGGCGAGAACCCTGTAGAGAGGAGAGCAACTGCAAGATTTGTGAACCCTTCTTGTCTAGGACCTCCAAGCGAAAGTGCAGGTCGTCCACCTCCTTGCGAACCTTGAACACCAGGTCTTGGAGAATTGGAATACCTTCTTGGAATTTTGCACAGGTAGCGCAGTCTGGGCAAGAGTGGGGTTGTTCCGGAGGCTTCTCTCGACGGACAAAGGTATCCTCGTGTGGAGACTGGACTAGTGGCAAGTGCACTGGCGATGGCGCAGGAGCTGAGTTCTCAGACGAATTGGGAGGGACGACCAAGGGGGGTTGCGAGGAGGAGGCCAAGTCCGGTAAAGGCCCCGGGGAAAATCCCAGTGAATTTCCCAGGAGGTCGAACCACTCAACTCTGCAATCCCATGGTGAGGAGAGAGGCGAGAGGCCAATGTGTCTCTAAGCGAAATGACCAGAAGAGGAGGGCGAGGAGGGCGATGAGCTATGCGAGGGTGCGGGAGTAGGTTGAGGCCGAATTTCCATGCACGACCGATTTTGGTACCAAACCGAGCCATGATTGGATTTTCCTCACAGTCTAGGCATGGTCGGAGTAGGGCGAAGGTGAGCAGGCACAAGGAAGTGGCAAAGGTGGTTGGTGAGCACGAGAGGAGGGAACAAATTGCGAGATGGCTCTGGTGAGAATGGATAGGGATGAAGAAAATGTCGGTGAGCTCCATGGTATGAATATCGCTGGAGAGGGGGGATGCACATGCGCAGAGGTGACCAGAGTAAAGGTGGTTTCATCGAACGGACGAGAGGGCAGAGCAAAGTGCACTTGGAGCGTTAATGGTGCTTTGGTTGGATTGAAGTGGTTTTAAGTTCATGGTGTGGGAGGGGGGGAGGGGAATGTACTAGTCACGTGGCTGGTACCACGCTGGCAGGCGCCATCCCCTTCCTCGTGACACTTGTCCCTCACTAACAACACATCCAGGGGTGTATTTGCTAAGTTTAAATTTAATGGTCATTAGTTGTTTGAATCTTAATAAGCAGGAATTAAACCACATTTAATTGTCCATTATGTAGTTTCACTAGGTGCTCTCAAGTCACCAAATGACAATTTCAAAAAGTAATTAACACTTTTATACCATTGCCATCTAATTGATGGAGTATTCTTCCCATTTATTAATGAACAATGACAAGATATAGAGATATGTTTTGAAATACAAATATTTTCAAATTTCTAATCTCAGTAATCACATCAACTTTCTTCTCATTCAATGTTGGGCAATGAAGAAATGTAGTCATACGTATTAGTATACAAGTGCTTAAAATAAGGTATTTTTCTTTCATTTGATTATGGACAATGAAAAAATGTAGTCATGTAACATCCCCCAACTTAACTGAGGAACATTACTACGTGGAAATACACACAAAATTGAAATTGTTATTTTTAATTCATTTCCTGTAGATTATCAACTACAAATTATGCACATATTTAATTAGATTATGATGCCCATAATTAAATGCATTTACAACATTCCAAAGGAACATGTATGTAGTTAATAAATCATCTAAAACTTCACACAAAGCATACTCATTCACAGAGTAAAATGCACAACCATAAGACTCATAAGAAAACAAAGATATTAGATAAACACTTACATTTAAAAGAAAGTATGTGCAACCCACTGCTTCGGAAGGACGTTCCACCTAACCATAGACTTGTTTTTCCATATCTCAACAAGTCACCCCCGAGTTGGGGCTAGAAATCCAAAAAAGAAGAGTGCTTCTCACAGTTCCCTCACAGCTAAAATACCTCAACCCACTGGTACTTTCCTACAACTATCTCGAAATTTCTTCAACTCTCTTCCTATTGACCTTCCCAACCCAAGGAATGTACCACTTCACTACTCTTAGTCCACTGTGCATTCCATTTGTTTATCAATGTCTCTCTAACACATGTAACCATGAATCTCTTTATTGAGAACTCAAGGGAACTCACTGTCAGGAAAAATACCAAGAAAACAACAACAAACACTTGTTATTACAGTGCAACTCACACAGGACTTCACTCTTCAGGTCTGACAACTTGGTTCTTCATTTTCCAGCTCCAAAACGCTCCAAAAATGCTCCTACATGCTCCATAATTCGCCCAGCCTCCTTGCTCTAGCTATGGTGCTCTTTTTCCTTGCTTTATTTTCCCAAGATAGTTGACTTCTCACTCTGTCTAATGTTGATTATATTACAGTCTCATGCTTCCAATAACTATGGAAGTGAATTCTACACCCAACCCCTGACAGATTTTCAATGTTTAGGCTCTCATACACTCAAATAAAAAATACATGGTTTCCTCAAAGGATAATGAAATTTAGAAATATGAGATTGCCTTAATACCCATAAACCATTTCCCCCTTGGGAACCTCTTAGACACTCCCATGAATTACCTCTCTCTTGTGGATTAATCAACCCCCATCCGTGTCCATATTCCTTATAAAATCACCACTATAATCCCCAGTTTAATTAATGCTTATGTAGATATAATGTGTGGCTACAACCAAAGCGATGTAATATGCAAATTGTATTTCTATGTTTTAATAATAAAATGTGATGTCAACTACTAAAGGGACATGGATGGAGATGGGGGATGAATCAATACACAAGAGAGGGGAGGGTTTAGGATAATGGCCAATAGGGGGTCCAAGGGGGAATTACCCATGTATATTAATTCAACCCATTTTCCTAATATTGCTATTTGTATATGAACCTTCTAATTTCTTATTGAGTGTTCCCAAAGACAATCATTGAATACATGTAAGAGGGTGGGTGTGAGTGGTCACATCCCAAAGTTATTGGGCACATGGGGGTTGAGTACAATCAGGTTGGGGAAGAGTATGAATCAAACAAGGCAATCCAAAGAGAGGAAATTTGTATGGGTTGACACAACAATTTTACACATTGAGTTTTTGTGCATGAGGAGTAAGTAGACATCAAGAACGAGATCTTGGAGCTGGTGCATCCATGGAGGGTGAATTATAGAGCATGTTGTAGGGTATTTGGAGCAAATTGGAGTTGGATAACTGAAGAGCTAGGTTGTCAGGCCTGAAGAGTGAAATCCTGGGCGAGTTTTACTGTAACAACAAGTGTTTGATGTTGGTTTGTTGGTAGTTTTCCTAGCAACAAGTTCCCTTGAGTTCCTAACTGAGAGATTCATGGTTACCTATGCCAGAGAGACCTTGATAAAAAAATGGGATGCTCGAGGGACTAAGATCACTGAAGGGGTACATTCATTGGGTTAGGAATGTCAAGAGGAAGAGAGATGGTGGAAAATCAGGATAGTTGTAGGAAAATATCAGTGGGTTGCGAGTTTTATGAGTTGTGAGTGGACTGTAAGAGACCACCCTCTTTTGTGGATTACTAGCCTTAGCTCAGGGGTGATTAGCTGTTGAGATTCAGAACAATCAGTCTACGGTTGGGTGGAACATCCATCCCAAGAAGTTGGTTACACAACATAATTAAAAGATAAGTGTTTTATCTCATTGTCGTGTTATTTTATGTGTATAATTGCTATGCATGAGCTCTGTGTATGAGTTTGATTTTACGCCGCTGTGTTTGAGTTACTGGTTGCATTTCATGATCAATTTAGCATGTTGTAGATGCATCTAGATACTGGTAACAATTAGCAATTAAATCTGGTTGTAAGCTACAAGAAATAAGTTAGCTATAAAAGAATTAAATTAGATAGAAAAGATTTTGTTTTTATGAGTTTTATGCATTGTAATGTTCCTCGGTTGGGATGGGGGACATTACATTATGGTATCAGAGTGCCTAGTTCAAACACCAGGCTTGTATGGGCCAATAACCATAGTGAATTGGTGAAATTCATCGTTGCATATTTTGTCTGTGATAGATTTTGGGGAAAATGGAAAATTTAGAGAGAAATCCCCAAATCTGTGGGAAAAATTAGAGTTTGAATGACTTTGGACGGTTTAAGAAGGTTATTTGAGTAGAGAGGTAAAGTTACAGAGATGAATTCGACTTGAAATGATCTAAATTCAAGTTTTAATGTCTGTATGTAGAGTTGTAGGCGGTTTGGCGAATCGATGGTTGATATCGTATTTGATCTCGAGATCGATAATTGAGATTCGCCATGATAAATTTAAAAATCCACAAGGTATCGATCATTTGAAAGGTTGATCAAATCAATGACCGTGATTAATTTTCAGTGGTTTGGGAAATGGATCATATTGATGGTATGTATTCCTTTCGGTCGTTGGGAGAATGGAACAAAAACAACGACCAAGATCATCTCGAGTGAGACATCGACAACCCACATTCACCTGGTTTTGTCAAAAAATTTCTAAGTGTTGGATTTCATCGAAATATTTCACCGATGACTGATGGTTAGATTGACTAGATTTGTGGAGTGTTTGAAGTTCTCCAACTGACTCGTCGATGGTCGATGATTGAATTGGGGAGTTTAGCGAAGAGTTGGTTCGATCGAAAGACATCTCTAACCACCGCCGGCTGACGGTCTGGGCATCAGATGAATCCAAGGAAGTACATCCAATTGCCAATGCACATTGCCAATGATCGAGTATCATATGGTTTTGGATAAATGTTCGAATCAAGCAACAAAAGTCATCGATGACTGATGAGCTGATGGATGTGCATCGATTGATTCAAAAAAATGTTTGGCTCATCCAAGAGAATCAGTCAATGGAGGGAAGAGGATGATGATGTTATCATCCATGTGTCATTCCTAGTCACCCAATTTGACACCTCAGGATGATGTGTCATACCACGTCAACATCCACGTGTCATGCCACGTTAGCCTAGAAGTGGTTAGTGGTCGATGGTTAGGTCAGTCGATTTCGGGAAGTTTTTTCAATAGTCGTAGGGGATCGTCGATCAGTGATGGGTCGATGGTCGGGAATCGACTGAATCAGTGAGGATTTCCATTCACCAACAAAGATCACTGATGATCTACATCCGAATCAACCGATTTAGAATTGTGTTGTGAATCGATCATTGGGGAGTTGGGACGATGGTCAACGGTCGCGTCGGTAGATCAAGAAAAGTGTCACGTGCCCCCAAAGGAAAGTTTCGATCGTCGATGGTTGATAGAGTCAAATAAATAATTTTTGTTTCTCCTAATTTAAGATCAATGGTTCAAATTTATAGGGATATTACAGTAGTAAAACAATCAATTTTATGCGAATTTTTGTGGTTTTTGAAGGTCATTAACTTGCGGGGCATTTTCGAGGCCCTGAACGACGTTTTTAGCCAATAAAAACCCATGAGAATAGAGTGTACCAAGGTACATTATGTCTTTCTAGATCAAATAAAAGGACTCAGAGAGAGATATCCACTGAGCTAAATGGTTTGCAAAACAAAGCTCTTATGAGAAAGTTACAACCAAAACAACGAGGGTAAAAGTTTGGCACCAAAGTTACTTCCAAAGGGCATAAATTCATGCTCAGAAGTCCGTTTGGGTCACATGAGTAGTCGATGGAAATATTATAACCCATAGAAGCCAACAATGGAGTCAAATTTTGGTTATGGGTACCTGAAAATGTGATGGAATATAAATAAGACACCTGTAGCATGTAGGGATAAATTGGGTAAAACAACCTAAACTTCTTCAGACCATAACTTTCAGCCCAGAGATCGGATTTTAGAAAGCGAATAGTCATCGGAAAGGTATTGATGAGTAGAAGACATATTACAACCTTGAATTTTGATTTGGGCAATTAAATTTCTTAGAAATTAATAAATATATTTCTGTAGCACTAAAAGAGTGAAATTTGCAGCGTGTAAATGTTGTAACTTTTCACTCAGAACTTAGATTGAGGCATGGGCACAAGCATTGGAAGGATATTTTAGAGGGGGATGCATATAAGGAATCAAAATTTGAATTGATTAAATATGTCCTTCATAAAGTGAAGAAGAAATAATCTGTATTCTAATGGATGAAATGTTTAATGCTATGCATGTTCTAACATTAATTATTACATGCACATTTCTTGCATAATTAGAGGCACATGAAAAAATATTTGGTTCTTAAATGAGGATTGAAGTCATGGAAGATGATTAGTGATTTTACATCCATGAGGAAGAGGTCATAGGTTTGCATGTCAACATGGAGAATGCTGAAACAAAGTCAAATGGAAGAAGAGACATGAAGGAGCATGTCACTATGAGAAGCCTACATAGGGAAGTGCAGATCTATAGAGATTATAATGAAAGGATTATGAAGGCTCACAAAGTGATACTTTAGAGCTTTAACATGTTGCATAAGCAAGTCAACAAGGACTCTAGCACTAAGAAAGCAACTAGTGCTAGACAAGTGTCAACATCTAGATCCCATAGAACAAGGGATAATCATGGAAATGATAGGAAATCAAGAAGCATGAGCATGCACCATCATTATCCAAAGAAGTCCACCAAAAGAACTCATGAAATTTCATGGCCAGGGATCAACCCAAGTGTGTCTCCTGTTCGGAGGAAAAGGAGAAGGCCTGATGCAGACATCTTGCAAGGTGAGCTCAGGAAGATCAGGACACCAACTTTCAATGGAGAAGAAGCTGAGGCCTGGCTCTTGGAAATGAAGAAATATTTATAGCTACATGATTACCCCTCACGGGTAGAAGCTATAATTTCCACTTACCAGTTTCAAGGAAAGATAACCATGTGGTGGGATCAGCTTAAGCAAGTCAATAACCTTGATGAGAAGAGGATCTAATGGAGGCAGTTCAAAGGATATTTCCAATAGAAATATTTGTCCTAACATTACTACGAAAGAAAAATGAAGGATTTATTTGAAATCAATTTGGGAACCATGAAAATGGATGCATATGTAAAGAGGTTCTTTGAATTGTTGAAGTATGTTGACTTCATCAAGGATGAGAAGGTTAAAATCCAAAGGTTTCTAAGTGGGTTACCATCTGTTAGCACTCTGTAATTTGCCCAAGGCCGTGGAGGCAGTCACAGAGGCAACATCAAAACCGCTTCGAGTCAGGGATCTAACTCTCTGAGACTCAGAGAGGGATCTCTCTGTCAAATTTAGATTTGTTTGAAATAGGATATTAGGCTAGTTATGCAGAACAAGGTTTGTTTTTTATTTGAGGTGTTTGGCTGAATGAATGCTTTAGAATCCCATTGGGCTATGGGGTATGTGTCAAAACTTAAGGTAAGATAAACCACTTTTAAAGGGCTTCTTCACAGGGTGAGATAGCCAAGATACTGGATCGATTAAGATAAAATGTGATGGAAAGATAGAACAGGTGAGAGGTTCATTTAAGTAAAGAAGCATTCAAGAATTTCTTTAACTCAAAATCAGAAGAATAACATGCAGACTGATAAAAAGCCAGATACAGAGTACCCGAGGTAAATTATGTTCTTTAAATTCCTTTTAACAGTTGGAATTAGAAAACAAGGTGATAACAAAGTAGGAAAACATTAACATAGAAAGAAAAACATCACCAATGTCCACACGCAAGAATCCTGTGCACCAATTCCTTTGTATTACTGGTGGATCTAAAAAATTACAGAGAACAACCTTTCTGGGTGCAATAATCAACCCCCCTTTTACACATTTGAATCACTACAATTTATAAAAAAGACTCTCCCCAGGCTCAGAAGGTCATATTCAACCACCTCGGCCAAGAATAGCATAAAATCGCCAAAAATCCGGAACTGCAAATTTGGCCAAATTTGCTGAAAATAGGGGTACGCTCAGTCATTGATTTTTCCCAATCAGTGACACCTGTGAAAAAACCGAAGGATTTTATAGTATATTAGCTTGTCTGGAGAAAAAACCTCCTTCAATTTCTCAAATTTTGATTCCACCTCGCCGAAACGGCTCCCGCAAAATCGGGACTGTAACAGGAAAAACCATAAATCCAAAAAATGAGGCTAAAGGACAGCCTTGATTCTCCCAACTGGTGGAACCTTTGAAAAAACCGGGAGAGGTTTTTATTCTTCAGCCTATTATGAACAAAAGCCTCTTTCGGTTTTTTAAATTTCATCTTCGTTTTCCCATAATCCGCTTCAGAAGAAGACTGGTCAAAACTGAAAAAACAACGGTTTTGTGAAAATGGTGGAGGGCGGTTTTGGAGAGGTAAGTGGTATTCCAGACCCTCCTTGAGGTGGTAAGTGGTATTGGGAGGGGGGGTGGTCAAAAATCACCTGGAGGTGACAAGTGTCCCTCCCAATACCACTATTCCGGACCAACCCCCCCCCCCCTCTGTTAAAGTTCCAAAAGCACGGGGGGTCCGGAATTTTTTATGTCCGTGGATTAATTTTTGGGATTTGTGAATGTTAAGTTGCGGGTGGGGGGAAAATGATTTGACATTTTATTTTTTGTTTTGTTTATTAAATTTTAATTTGTTTTAATGATTTGCTTTTTTATATATTTTTGTATTTACGTTTTATTTTGTTTTTGTATTTACATTTTGTTTTATTTTGTTTTTGTTTATTCGTTTTCGTTTTTAATGCATGCTTTATTATATTGTATTTTGTTTGTTTTTGCATTATTTTTTATTTAATATATATATTAACTTATATGTTTATTATTTTATAAGTTTTATTGTTAATATTATTATATTGTTGTTATTATTATTTTTTATTAATGTTTATTCTAACAAACTAACCTAATTATTAACTAATTAATTGATTATTAACTAGTCTAGCATATTTTAATTAATCTAAAATTATTAATTAATCTAATTAACTTATTTTATTGCTAACATTATTAACTTATTGTTCTTTTTAGCCTAAGTTGGTTTATTGCAAATGTAGGGACGAAGATGGCGGGATAATGGAGGATGATGTCATAAGGCATGAGCGATATGGTATTGCCAGAAGGGTGGTAAGTTGGAAGGGTGTTAAGCAGTAAGTGGTATGGAGCGGAGGAGGTCTGATGCAATGAATATATGATACGTTTGGACAGGGCCCGCCGGAAAAACCGCCTCAT
>ML778726.1:715414-725757 GCA_009831015.1 Picea engelmannii | reverse complement strand
CGCCTGTATACCGTCCATCTGCGCACTATCATGATGACCGTAGATCTGTGCACACTTGTTAGTCACCATTCCGGACCCGTCCCCCCACCGTTAAAGGCAGAACGGTCGAGGGGGTCCGAAATCCACTGTCAGCCGTTGATCTACATGCCGCTAGATCAACCGTTGATTTGAGCATGTTCTTTATTCTCCAGGCGCGAATGTAGCAAAAACTTAGGCTTAGTGCTTTTTGTGGGTTTTGTGCGCTACTTCCCTTGCTTTTGTCTCCACAAGGTTAGGAAACACCACTTAGCGTCAACAATCATGAATTTTCTTTTCTTTTCCTTTCCTTGAAATTAATTTGCAGAAATGAAATATTATTTGCAAGCCAAAATACATCCAGAGTGAAAATTTTCCAGTCAACAGATGATCCTATGAATTATAGGGTTATAACACCATCCTTCTACAATGACAAGATTCAATATGATAACCCAAAAAATTTGGAGGAAGCCATAAGGAGAGAAATGCATCTTTATGAGCAAAGCAAAGGAAGGCTAGTTTTCCAAAAGGCTTGGAATGACAATATGAAAGGGAAAAAGGATCAAAGACGGAAATGTTTTAAGCCACCCCTTTTTAAGAACAACCACAACAACAAAACATGCCATTAGCGCCTAAAATAATGCATGAATTTAGTGTTTTTGAGTGCATGAATTGGGTTCAATGGCTGATGCAAAACCAGTGCCAAATGGCATGTTCAGTTGGGCATCGAAATTAGCACTGTATTGAGCACCTAGAGTAGCTAAGATTTTGCGTCGGATATAGTGCCAGATTTAGCACCTAAAATAACGCTTAGAATTGTAGCATCAAGTTTTTCTCCCAATCATGCTTCCTGTTTTGTTTTTGGTATAGCGTCGAAAATAACTTCTGGTTTGGATTCCAAATTTACACCAAGATTTGCTTCCATTATTGCGTCTTTTTTCCCTTCTAAAATGGCTTCCATTATTGCGTCTTTTGTTGCTTCTAAAAATGCTTCCATTTTTACTTCTTTGTTTGCTACCCGAATTGCTTCTTTTTTTGCTTCCTAGGTAGCAACGAGTTTTTCTTCCAAGATTGCTTCTAGTTTGGGTTCCATTGTTGATTCCTTTTTTGCTTCCAAAGTGCCACCATGTTTTTCTCCTTAATTGGCACCAATTTTTTCTTCCAAAATTGCTTCCTTGTTAGTTCCATGGTTTGCTTCCTTTTAGTTCCAAGGTTTGCTTCATTTTTGGCACCTGGTTTGGTTTTGCTTCTTTTTTATGTCCAGGGTTTTCTTCCTTTTAGTGTTTTGATTTGCTTATTAATTAGCATCCAATTTTTCTTCTTGTTAAACAACCAATTTAGCTTCCTACTTAGATCCAGAAATAGCTCCAAGTATGGCTTCCAATTTAATGTTGAGTTTTACTTCCATTTTAGAGCCACATTTTGCTTCCATTTTAACAACTCATGTTGCTTCCTTTATAGCTTCCATTTATTCATTTAATATTTTTTATTTCAATTTAATTAGTTAAATATATCATGCCTCTTAAAAAACTTATATTATTATAGAGTAAGTCATATTGCATTTGAAGTATTTTATAGGCTAACATTTATACAATTTTTTTAGGAAAACATACATCCATACAAACTAACAACATCATTATACTTATTAAATATCCATCAAAATAAAATATACAACATACAATGTATATAAAATAACAAGATAATGATTATAACATTATCATCATCTATAACTAAAACAAGTGAGTCAAATATACCAATATTAGATAAGTACAATGTCAAACAACTTATATCTTAAAAAAAACAGTTATCTCATTTGAAATGTATATCATAACATTTCTAGAGATCTTAAAAAAAACAGATATTTCATTTCAAATTTATGTCACATCATTTATGAAGAAATTTAATTGAATGTGACAACATCCATCCTCAGTAGTAAAGTAAATCATCATTTGTAATAAATATCCATTCAAAAATCATCGACCACTTACTATATATATTAACAAGTCAATACTGATAATATCATCATCATATATAACTAAAACAAATGAAATTCAAATATGCCAGAAGATCAATAACATGTCAAAATGATACATGTCCAAATGATATAAGTCAAAATGATACAACTCAATAATGTGGTACTGCAGGTGAAAATGATACATATGATAGTAAACATGAAAAGAGACATCATAATGATATATCAACAATGATCCATGATGGAGTCTATATGATCAATGTCATTGGCTACTACCAACAACTGACTCATCATCATCATCAACACTATTATGATCATAATTAATGTGATCATCATTGTCGTTTGCCTCGATGTATTCTGCATCTGCCTCAACATCATCATCTCCCATGTCTGTATTAGACCCATTATAATCTGGATCTATCTCATGAGGATCAATTGGATCTTTTGGAAGACCCATGTTCTGCAAAAAAATACATTCAAAATGAAAAGTTATTATTTATTTCATGCAATAATTAATTTTTATGTTATATTTATAATATTACACATATGAATCGAAACCATAATCATATTACATCATATAAAAGTGCACATACATTAATAAAATTTCAAACAAGTTACAGATAAGATGTCATTCCAATGATGTAAACCATGCAACGATTCCAATAAATGTTAGTAAAGATCATAAAAAAATTTGTTATACAATTTAACTATCAACTGTAAATTCTATTACATAACCATAAGTGCCAACCCTCTCCATTTTGTGCTATATATGATTATGTTTTCCTTGAAGATCCTTTGAGAGTTAACTGGTCTATATATCTTCTTCTCTTATATTTCACAAATTAATATTTTTCTAGGACATTTTGGCACTGTAATATGCTTCAAAGGTCCTTTGAGAATTAATTAGTCTATAGGTAATTATGAAGATGCTCTCGATACTTATTCAACTAGACTACATCCAAATGTCAATCCTTCAAAAGAAAGCATTTGCATGTTTATGTCAAACAATATTCACTTCCAGACATGATCTTGTGCATATGGAATGCCCAACCTTGAATACATTAAAGCAATGAAACCTTTGGATTAAGGGATCCAATTTATGAAACCGTGCCTCAGGAGTGGATGGACAATGTGGTCACCTAGTCCATGCCTAGAAAAGTTTGCAACATCTCATGGAACTCAAAAATGTTGATCCGTTAGGTTTTTATGCCCCAAAAGAGGTATTGGCCAAGAGTCCCTGAAATGGTTTGGGATGCGACTTGCAACTGCACATAAAATGAAAACTAAGACTCAGATTGAGGAACCGTTGATTTTGATGGATTATTATTATAGGAGTTCAACTAGAGCATGCCCCACTCCTGAGTTCCATGCCTCGAAAGTTGCTTTACTCATCGATTTCAAGAACTAGGGTTTTTTTTTCCAATTATGAGCAATGCAACATTTGGATTAAGGGGTCCAATTTATGAAACCATGCCTTGGGAGCGGATGGACAACGTGGTTTCTTAGTCCATGCCTAAACAAGCTTTCAACATCTCACGGAACTCAAAAATGATGATCTGTTAGGTTTTTATGGCCCAAGGAGGTATTGACCAAGAGTCCCTGAAATGGTTTGGGATGCGACTTGGAACTGTGCATAAAACAAAAATCGAGACTCAGATTGAGGAATCGTTGAATCCAATGGATTCCTAGCATAGGGTTTTAGCTAGAGAATCCTTCACTCCCGGGTGCCATGCCTTGAAAGTTGCTTTACTCATGGATTTCGATAACTAGGGTTTTGCTTAGTTAGAAGCAATGCAACACTTGGATTAAGGGGTCCAATTTATGAAACCATTCCTCGAGAGTGGATGGAAAAAGTGGTCACTGAGACCATGCCTAAACACGCTTGCAACATCTCATGGAACTCAAAAAGGTCGCTCTATTAGGTTTTTATCCCCTAAGGAGGTATTCGCCAAGAGTCCCCAAAATGATTTGGGATGTGACTTGCAACTGGGCATAAAACAAAAACCAATATTTAGATTAAGGAACCGTTGAATCTGTTGGATTTTTGGCATAGGATTTCAGCTAGAGCACCCCTCACTCTTGGGGCCCATGCCTTAGAAGTTGCTTATTTATCAATTTCGAGAACTAGGGTTTTTCTCAGTAAAAAACAATGCAACATTTGGATTAAGGGGTCCAATTTATGAAACCGTGCCTTGGGAGAAGATGGAAAATGTGGTCACCTATTCCATGCCTAGAAAATCTTAGAACATCTCATGGAACTCAAAAATTCTGCTCCATTAGGTTTTTATACCCCGAGGAGGAATTGGCCAAGAGTCCCTGAAATGGTTTGGGATGCAACTTGCAACTGGGCATAAAATGAAAACCGAGACTCAGATTGAGAAACGATCGACTCTATTGGATTCTTGGCATATGATTTTAGTTAGAGCACCCCTCACTCCTAGGTCCCATGCCTTAGAGGTTGCTTTATTCATCAATTTCAAGAACTAGGGTTTTTCTAAGTAAAAAGCAATGCAACATTTGGATTAAGGGGTCCAATTTATGAAACCGTGCCTCGGGAGAAGATGGAAAAAGTGGTCACCTATTCCATGCCTAAAAATCCTTGCAACATCTCACAGAACTAAAAAATGTTTCTTGGTTAGGTTTTTATGCCTTGAGGAGAAATTGGCCAAGAGTCCTCAAAATGGTTTGGGATGCGGCTTGCAATTGGGCATAAAACGAAAAATGAGACTCATACTGTGGAATCATTGACTCCGTTGGATTCCCGACATATGATTTTATTTAGAGCACCCCTCACTCTCGGGTCCCATGCCTCGAAGGTTTATTTTTCATCAATTTCGAGAACTAGGGTTTTGCTTAGTAAGAAACAATGCAACATTTGGATTAAGGGGTCCAATTTATGAAACCGTACCTCAAGAGTGGATGGACAAAGTGGTCACCTAGTCCATGCCTAAAAAATATTTCAACATCTCACATAACTCAAAAATTCCGCTCCATTAGGTTTTTATACCCCAAGGAGGTATTAGCGAAGAGTCCCCGAAATGGTTTGGGATGCGACTTGCAACTGGGCATAAAACAAAAAACGAGACTCAGATTGAGGAACTGTCAACTTCGTTGGATTCTTGGAATATGATTTCAACTATATCACCCATCACTCCTAGGTCCTATGCCTCATGTTGGTGTATAAATATGTTCAATATATATATTACACTCATTTAAATGTCAATCCGGGATTCGTAATCAAAAGAGTTGTTACACTATATGTGCTGAGAACATGTAACCTACCTAAGTATGTTGCATATAGGAAATAATTAATAACATAAAAACTTTATTTCTAATATCTCTAAATACTTCAAACACCTTGAAATTAGAAGAGAAAACTGATAATGAAACTTCTTCACACAAACAACCAATCAAAAAGGATTCTATCCTAGAGGAACAAGTCTATTCATTCCAGGATCATGAATTAAAGAGATGAATTTGAGAATCTTGTCTCCCATAGTAATCAAAACAGTAAATAGCAATCAACTCCAATCACTCTTGAAATCAAAGTCAATTCCAGCTTCATGCAATTCAAACAAACCAGTACAAGGAACATTCAACATAACTAAGAGACTTCATTAGAGAGCATGAAGATGAGATATAAAGTCTTCTAGTTCCTTGATGTATTACATATACTGCAATCATAAACTCAAGATATCAATCCCACACTTCAAATAATTAAGTGTCAACCTTCAATGTTTGAGAATAAAATATCTATTTGATCTAGCACCTGATTGTTCACACCAATCCAGAAACAATTAACTCAATGCTGAACTCTGAAAATAAATTAAATATCATTAACACACACTACTGTAAAATACTCACAAAATCACACAAAACATATGTAGGGAGGTTTACCTTGGTTGGGGCGGTGGGCCCTTGCCAAACCAAGAAGGAACCTCTTAAGAAAGTAACAGACTAAAACGTTTCACTCACACTCAGGAATTGACATAATAGATTTTTTGCATTAATTCAACTGGTAAATTGGATCAACAGTCCTTCACTTTATACATAGGAACGATATGTATTATCTGGTTCTGATAACAGACTTCATTACATTCCTTATTATCAACACCTATCACCTATACAATATTCCTTATATATAAGGTAAACTGATACTACCAATATCTATGGATAAGTACGAAACAATTTTAAAGATATTACATTTGATCTTTACATCGAATCTCTAGGAATTGACTCCATCCTCATGACACAAAGTGCATGAGTGATGGAGTCTCTCGTAATCTGGAAAATTGATTTGGGAGCTTCTGTTCAACTGCCTTCTCGAAATCTTCATCATTATACTGGTCCAACTGGTGCCTGCTGGAAATAGAGGTTTTGGTACCGGAATACACACAGTCGCGAATCTGAGTACCAAAATGGATGTAAAGCAGACAGTACTGGAATAGCACATGACTTGGTACCAGAATGGATTTGGAGCGGATAGTACCAGATCAAAACTGCCTTAGGTACCAGAACGGATTTTGTATCGGATTGCACGATGACTGGTAGTATCAGAATAGTGCAAGTACCAGATAGGATGATCACGAGTCAAACCATTAGGACTATACAAAATAAAACACTTTAATCGAATTAATTCAAGAAAGTTAAACAAAACATGCTTTAAATCATCAATTACCTCTTGTGACCATGAACAAGGCTATTAGGTGTGTGTTTGAGAGGAAATAGTCAAGTATAGGATTATAACATAGGCAAAAAGGCTCAAATACAAGGTAATATAGGGCATTATATATATCAAAACAAAGACTCAACATTTCCCCCATGCTGAAGGTGTTGCATGTCCTCATGCAACATCATCAAAAACTGATACTCAATTTTTTTTTGCAAAATTGAATCCTTCTCTGTCATTTCTTAGGTTGCAGGATGTTAAAACCAGAAACTTCACTTTTCAATTCCTTCTTAATTACCCTAGTGTATTGGATCAATCGCAAAACCTTGTTGAGTTTGGAAGAGACCTCTGCATGCTGTTCTTTCAATTGTGCATTCTCTGCCTTGATATGCCTATCCAATACTTTGTATTCTTCAACTTCTTGCTTCAACCTCTCAATATTTTCTATCAATTTTTGTTTGTTCAGAGAATTGTCTGGGATAGATGTGATTGCCTCCTTAGTTACCTCCTTTCGAGCTTCTTTTTCTTTCCTCAATCCCCTCAAAATCTCTTTTACCAGTCCTTGTGTCTCACTTGTTGTTACCAACCCTTATGCTTCACTCACTGTAGCTCCACAACCACTTCCTTTCTCTGGAGAACTCGGAATATCCATGGGTTCCCTTTGAAGAGAAGGTATATTTGGAACTGTCACCTGTTTGGCCATGCTTCTGGTAGTTCTTCGTATGGGGAGAAGGGCCTCTTTAGACTTGCTGACAGGGGTAGAAATTTCCTCAAACAACTTCCTCTTCTTTATTTTAATAACGGTGGTGGGTCTGGACACTTGTTTCTTCTATATCGTTTTGACTTTCATATTGAGGTCCTGAGTTGTGAATCCTGGAGTCTTCTTCTGCTGACCATCCCTTATTTCTATCCTGGAAGATTGAGGTGTAGGTTCTATAATTTGTTCCCTTTGTGCCTTATCCCTTTCAAGCTTCTTTTTGTTTCTGCTTGTCACCTTAACAGTTTCTTTCAATTCACCAACCAGTTTCTGGGAAGACCGAGTAACTACCTCAAGGATGTTCTCCAATTCCTTAACGAATTATGGAGGGGGTCTGATGGTTGCTTCATGCAAAATCTCTTGTTGATCTGTCTCTTCCTTCTTTCGTTTCTTAATTTTTGATAGTTAATCTTTAGGACGTAGGGCTGAACCAAACGCTTTAGACTTTGCAGAGTTTTTCTTGTTCTGAATGTTGAGGTTAGGGGTATTCTCTACTTGGATGGCTGGTTCTAATGACACCTCCATGATTGCTTCAGGAATGTTGTCTGATCATCCTCCAAGCTCAGAGTCTTCGTTTTTTCTTTTATCTTTTTGAATCGAGGTAGGACTTATTTTCCGGGATTGGATGGCTTTCTTCTTCCTTGATGTAGTAGGTTCCCCTACAACGGACTTTTTTGTCACTGATTTCTCAATGGGCTGGGATGAGCTGGGCGTAACAATGTCTTATTTTTTTCATGATGCCTTCCTTTTGTCTTCATTTTCCCTCTTGCTTGAACCCTCACTGTGTATCCATGTCTCTTGTGTTTCAACAGTTTTGGATATTCTTTCTTGAGAGAAATTCTGTTGGAGTAATTGCTTCCAACTACCACCTTGTGTCCTCAAAGCATGAATAATCAGAAGTTTTATTAAACCATGGTGATGAAGGCTAGTTTTGGGTTTCTTGGAAACTGACCTCACCCCTCTCACCATCTTCTTTAAACTCATCCACAGGAAGTGAGGAAAATCGATTTGTGGTCCTCCCTCGAAATGTGATAAAAGATTCAAATGATAAATGAAGTTTACTGCATACCTTCCTTCACAGGTGAGGAATTTCTGCAGACTTATGAGCATCGTCCAATATTCCTCCTTGACGTAGCTTCGAGGGATTCCCTTGGTCTAATCGGGGTATTGATGTTCCAGTTTGAGGAAGTTTTGATAGAGTTTCCTGTCGATGATCACCCTCTTAAATTATTTTTCTCCAGCCATAGGAAGTCCTGTAGCTTCTGCTATAGTGGCTTCTGTAATTGTTAGCTTCATGTCTCCAAACTGGACACTTTCTCCATCATATGTCTGTGCGAAGGCAAGAGATATTCCCTCATGAGGGCCTTTAAAGTTTTCCAGAAATGGCACCCATCCTGCCTGTTCATACTTTTCTTTGCAAGCCTGATATTCTGATGTTTCCCTGTACAATTGAAATATGGGCTCATGCCTATCTACCCCCATGCTAGCCCAAACAATTCTCTCAGTGGATGAGGCATGGACAAAGGATCGAGGGTTGAGTACCGGATAAATGTAGACTGTGATAGAGTACCAGACGGGGAAAAACATGCAAGGAATACAAAGGCACGAGATGTTTGTAGGTGGTGTGACAACAATGGTAAATAACACTCATCTGGATGGAAGAGCCATCTAGAGGAGCATTTATAAATGTAAGTGTAGATTACAATGGTCACTTCGATACCCATGATGATATGGTGAGGCAGGTCGGATCCACTAACGGCTTATAGGCTCATGGGAAAATTGGCGTCAGACAATATTCACGAAAGGGTGTGGTCATTATGATCGGGACTCATGAGTGTGAAATCGACTGGGATCATTATTTGAGATTCTTAGAGATGTGGTTCATGTCACTTCATATAGTACGGTAGAGAATCATAAGTCTATGGGGTTTATTTACCGGATAGATAGAAGGAGTATGAGTTTGATCCGGTAAGAGACATAATGACCTTGCACTCTTAATATTCGGGGAATAAGGATATCTTCTTCTTACTGTTAAGAACCAAATACCAATATAGCATAGAAAAACCTCAGAAGAAGTACTCAACGCCTTGAAAAAGAGATAATTTTAGATAATAAGCCTCTTCGAGGGGGCAACCTCCTTTTACCCCACTTAAATGTTGAAGTACAAGATGATTCAAAATGAAAATGTCTCCTTGGTATATGTAGGAGACTAGGAGGTATAATTACAACTAATGGCCTAATTCCGACATAAATAAAATAACATTACTAATATAATATGCCCCAATTAAGGGGTAATGAGCCAATATTAGGGCTTAACATGCCCCTCCCCTTGAGACAAGTGTTGTCCACAATGCTTGAGTAACTCTGGATGCTTCTGTATAAAAGACTCATCTTCCCAAGTGGAATCTTCAGCCGATAGTTTCCTCCATTTAATGAGATACTCTGAAATGGATCTATTCCTTAGCTGGCGAATTCTTGTGTCAGTGATGGATTTAGGTTCCAATATGATTTTTCCTTCCTCGTCAAGTTCTGGAAATATAGTTTGAACCGGGATATTGTCGCCTATAACCTTCTTTAAGCATTACACATGGAAAACTGGGTGTACTCATGAAGATGCAGGCAACTCTAATTTGTATGCCATAGTACCAATATTTTGCAACACCTTATAAGGGCCATAGTAATTCGGTGATAATTTATTATCCTTCTTGGCTTGCTTGAGGGACATCTGTTTGTATGGTTGTAGTCTTAAAAACACCCAATCCCCTACTTCAAAACTTTTTTCACTACGATGTTGATCTTCTTGTTGTTTCATGCGATTATGTGCCATGGTCAAGTTGTCCTTTAAGATTTGGAGAACTTGTTGTTGATTCTCGATGTGATCTTCCACTGCTTGAACCTTAGATTTTTCTTTTAGAGAAGAAGTGATGGAA
>ML778726.1:687771-703910 GCA_009831015.1 Picea engelmannii | reverse complement strand
CCGCGTTGGCTGGGGCCGTGGATGTTTCCCCGTAGGGGTTTTACCACGTGAAAACATCGGTGTGTTGATATTTGATCTGGTTATGTGAGTGGTTACTGAAGGTGTTCGTCCTCTGTTGGAATACCTGTGTTGTCGAACAATAGGGAATCCAAATGTCTCTGTTTCATTAGCTGCATTTCCCTCTTCTTCTGCCATATCTCCAAACAACCTATAGGGGGGTGGTGAGGTCTCTCCACTGAGTGATGGTTCCACCACTGGGTTATTTGGTATCTCTAGCTATTCCAAGGTTTTGTGTGGCCTTCCAACAACAGATGCAACCTCTTCTATTACTACCTCTTCTTCTTTTCCAGCTTCTCTTTTTGATGGGGTCATCAGTGCTTCCTTTGTTTCTTGATGTCTTATGTTTTCAATCTGAATAGTGGTTTCAGATTTAGTGTCCTTTGCTGTTGTTGCAATTGCTGCCTTTGAGCTCTCTCCTCTGAGAATTTTTTCTGCATGAATTTTAGATGAATTAGTGTTGGGGGGGGGGGGTGGTTGTTGTTTTCTTTTCTATATTTTCTGAAATTTTAGGAGCAACAAATATACCTTTATTATCACTATACCTACTCATAAAAGAAATTCAAATAAAATAAATAAAAACATAGATTCCTAATTATCAAAGTTAGGAGGACAACCTGACTTTGGAGCAACCCCACCAAAGTGGATGCATAGGTTCTTACCTCTCGTCTTGCCGTCTTCTCTCCGCCCTTAGATTGTCCTTAAATCCAATCCAAACTTCATCAACCTAATCAAAACTCAAAATGCTACCTATTACTGTTTACAACTCCTCGACAATGACGCAAAAATGTTGGTGTATAAATATGTTCAATATATATCTTACACTCATTTAAATGTCAATCCAGGATTCATAATCAAAAGAGTTGATACACTATATGTGCCGAGAACAGGTAACCTACCTAAGTCTGTTGCATATAGGAAATAATTAATAACATAAAAACTCTGTTTCTAAGATCTCTAAATACTTCAAACACCCTTGAACTTAGAAGAGAAAATTGATAATGAAACTTCTTCACACAAATTGTCAATCAAAAAGGATTCTATCCTAGAGGAACAAGTCTATTCATTCCAGGTTCATGAATTAAAGAGATGAATTTGAGAAGATTGTCTCCCGTAGTAATCAAAACAATAAATAGCAATCAACTCCAATCACTCTTGAAATCAAAGCCAATTCCAGCTTCATGCAATTCAAACAAACCAGTACAAGGAACATTCAACATAACTGAGATACTTCATTACAGAGCATGAAGATGAGATATAAAGTCTTCTGGTTCCTTGATGTATTAAATCTACTGCAATCATAAACTCAATATATCGATCCCACACTTCAAATAATTAAATGGAAACCTTCAATGTTTGAGAATGAAATATCTATTTGATCTAGCACCTGATTGTTCACACCAATCCAGAAACAATTAACTCAATGATGAAATCTGAAAATAAATTAAAGATCATTAACAGACACTACTGTAAAATACTCACACAATCACACAAAACATATACAGGGAGGTTTACCTTGGTTGGAGCGGTGGGCCCTTGCCGAACCAACAAGGAACCTCTTAAGAAAGTAACAGACTAAAATGTTTCACTCACACTCAGGAATTGACATAATAAATCTTTTGAATTAATTCAACTGCTAAATTGGATCAACAGTTCTTCACTTTATACATAGGAACGATATGTATTATCTGGTTCTGATAACAGACTTCATTACATTCCTTATTATCCACACCTATCACCTATACAATATTCCTTATATACAAGGTAAATTGATACTACCAATATCTATGGATAAGTACTAAACAATTTTAAAGATATTACATTTTATATTTACATCGAATATCTAGGAATCGACTCCATCCTCATGACATGAAGTGCATGAGTGATGGAGTCTCTTGTAATATGGAAAAATAATTTGGGAGCTTCTACTCAACAGCCTTCTCGAAATCATCATCATTATACTGGTCCAACTGGTGCCTGCTGGAAATAGAGGTTTTGGTATTGGAATACAAATAGTCGCGAATCTGAGTACCGGAATGGATGCGAAGCAGACAGTACCGGAATAGCGCATGACTTGGTTCCGGAATGGATTTGGAGCAGATAGTACTGGATGAAAACTGCCTTAGGTACCAGAATGGATTTGGTACCAGATTGCACAATGAATGGTAGTACCAGAATAGCACAAGTACCAGATAGGCTGCTCACGAGTAAAACCATTAGGACTATACAAAATAAAACACTTTAATCGAATTAAATCAAGAAAGTTAAACAAAACATTCTTTAAATCATCAATTACCTCTTGTGACCATGAACAAGGCTATTAAGTGTGTGTTTGAGAGGAAATAGTCAAGTATAGGCTTATAACATAGGCAAAAAGGCTCAAATACGCAAAAAGGCTCAAATACAAGGTAAGATAGGGCATTATATATGTCAAAATAGAGACTCAACATTCCCCCCATACTGAAGGTGTTGCATGTCCTCATGCAATGTCATAAAAAACTGACACTCAAAAAATTTCTGCAAAATTGAATCCTTCTCTGTCATTTCTCAGGTTGCAGGATGTTAAAATCAGAAAATTCACTTTTCAATTCCTTCTTAATTACCCTAGTGTACTGGATCAATAAAAAAACCTTATTGATTTTGGCAGAGACCTCTACATGCTATTATTTCAATTGTGCATTCTCTGCCTTGATATTCCTGTCCAATACTTTGTATTCTTCAACTTCTTGTTTCAACGTTTCAATCTTTGCTATCAATTTTTGTTTGTTCAGAGACTTGTCTGGGCTAGATGTGATTGCCTCCTTAGTTACCTCCTTTCGGGCTTCTTTTTCTTTCCTCAAACCCCTCAAAGTCTCTTTTACCAATCCTTTTGTCTCACTTACTGTTACCAACCCTTCTGCTTCACTCACTGTAGCTCCACAATCACTTCCTTTCTCTGGAGAACTCAGAATATCCATGGGTTCCCTTTAAAGAGAAGGTATATTTGGAACTGTCACCTGTTTGGCCATGCTTCTGGTAGTCCTTCATATGGGGAGAGGGGCCTCTTTAGACTTGCTGACAGGGGTAGAAATTTCCTCAAACAACTTCCTCTTCTTTATTTTAATAACGATGGTGGGTCTGGACACTTGTTTCTCTTGTATCGTTTTGACTTTCATCTTGAGGTCCCGAGTTGTGAATCCTAGAGTCTGCTTCTACTGACCAGCCCTTACTGCACCCATGGAGAAATTGTTAAATAAGGATAACGAGTTTCAATGGAATGAGGAGTGCCATCAAAGTTTGGACATCTTGAAGGAGAAAATGGTGACAATACCAATTTTAGTGTTTCCAGATTGGTCAAAAGAGTTCCATTTTCATGTGGATGCATCTTCAATAGCACTTGGAGAAGTACTAACACAACCAGGAGAAGGTGATATAGATCACCCAATAGCATTTGCAAGAAGGAAGCTCTTAGATTCATAACATAATTACAACACAACTGAAAGAGAAGGTTTGGATATGGTATATGCATTACAAAAGTTCAAACATTATTTGTTAGACCAACATTTTAAGATGTTTACAGATCACTTTGCTCTTAGATATTTGGTCAACAAGCCAGTGTTGGGGGGAAGAATATGTAGATGGTTGTTGCTATTTCATGAATTTGATTTTGAAGTAGTCGTGAAACCTGAAAGATTGAATGCAGGTCCAAATCACTTCTCCAGGATAACTAATGGGGACAAACCAAGTAGTTTGGAAGAAAATTTTCCTGATGCACAACTCTTTTTCAGTATATATCACTGATGAATATTTTGCTAACGTTATTGAATTTTTGAATACATGATTTCCCCCAAAGGAATATAATACTACGTAGAAGAAGAATTTGGTGGCTAGAGCTGCAAACTACCAAATTATTGCAGGAAACTTGTATAAATTAGGTGCAAACAATATTATAAGAAGATGTGTCATGGAACATGAATGTCCTATTATCTTAGCAGAAGCACATGAAGGAATAGCTAGAGGAGACTATGCAGGAAAGGCTACTATGAAAAACATATTGTTCGCATGACTATGGTGGCCAACAATTTCTAAAGATGCAAAGGAGTATTTTCAGAATTGTGATGTCTTTCATAGGGTAGGAAAGCCATCTAGGAGGGATGAGATGCCATTGAGACCTCAGGTAACTCTTAAAGTGTTTGATAAATGGGAAGTAGATTTTGTGGGACCAATTAATCCACCAACTAGAAGATCAGGAACAAGGTATATCATTACAATGATATAATATTTAACCAGATGGGTTGAAGCAACAACAGTGAAGGATTCCAACGCAAATATTGCAACATACTTCCTATTTGAACAAGTAATAATATTTAACCAGATGGGCTAAAGCAACAACAATGAAGGATTCCAGCGCAAATATTGCACCACACTTCCTATTTGAACAAGTAATCACAAGATTTGGATGCCCTAGAATTCTAATGAGTGATCATAGGACTCATTTTATCAATAGTACCATCCAGGAAATGACTTAATAATTCAAGAAACACCATCATACGGGCACTCCATACCACCCTTAAGGTAATGGAACAATGGAATCATTTAACACGATATTGGAGAATGCCTTAACCAATATTTGCAACGTGAACAAGGATGATTTGGATTTAAAGATACCAGCAGTGTTATGGGCCTATAGAACTACGTGTAAGAAGCTTATAGGGAAAACACCTTTCAAATTGGTCTATGGACAGGAAGCAGTAGTTCCTTTGGATTATTTGATACCAAGTCTGTGCATTGCAACTATTACCGATAAGAAAGAAACAGGTGCAATACAAGAAAGTTTGGCTCAACTCATGGAACTAGAGGAAGACAAGATTATAGCTGGTTTCCATTAAGAAGTACAGAAAGGAAAGTAAAAATATTGGAATGATAAGAAGAAGAACTTGAAGGAAGGAGATTTGGTTATCCTTTATGAAAATAAATATTTACAACATCCAGGAAAATTTAGGATGCATTGGCTAGGGCCACATGAGATAAAGTCTGCCATAGATGGAGGTGTTGTGCATCTACAAGATTTAGCAGGTAAGGAGGTTCAAGGATTGGTGAATGGAAGTCGACTGAAATTGTATAGGAACAATCGACCCAATAACCCTTAGTAGTTGCAACACAGAGAAGTAGAGTTGTACATAATGTGTATAGTAGGAGTTAAAAGAGAAAAAGAAAAAAAAAATGGAAAAGAAGAAAAATACAAAAATATGTAGTAGATGGTAGACAATAAGTTAGATAATACAACGTGCAACATATAGTAGTTGGTGTGATAGAACAAGAATACCCTGTGTGACAGAAAAAGGTGACAAGGCTGAAAACACAACGTGACGGGACATAAAGCGGCCAGAAAGAGGACAATTGGTGATAAAAAAAGTGGGATATGAAAGAGAATTTATGATAGGACTTATAAAAGAAAAAAACTTGCGAGACAAGCCTCATTGTGACAATGTGAAAATAGGAGCTAAGGAGAAAACACATCGAGCGAACAAGTGATTTTGAGGTGGTATAGTGAATATTTAGAGAAACTCGTTCGAGATTCAGCAGCATGGCACCACCGAATGTTGGAGCTCCCAATTGAATGGCAAGGCAGACACAAAGTGTTTCGAAGTCCGCACAGGAAACAATGGACGAAGAAGAAAACCCTAATCAACCCGCAAGAGTGGTAGACGTGGATGTCATTCCTTCCCCAATGATCGATCCAATTATCTCAACGATTATGGAGGAGTAGGAGCAACAAATTTCGACAACAAAAGAAATGGAGGTCGACCTGAGGGATGAAGAACATAACCCTACCACAGATCAAAACCCTACAAAAAATATTGTCTAGGAGCACCACAACAGATGATTGAAGAAGATGATGAGCGAATGGAGTCAGATGAACCCAAAGGACAGGCTGAAGAAATGAAACAACCTGTCGTAGAGAGAACACAACTGACAAAAGAACAAGTACAAGTGGAGTATGTCACAAGCCAACAAGATTCAGACATAGGATAGAAAGAAGATGCGCACCAGAAAGTAGGGCCATCGATAATGACATAAAAGAGAAAGGTAAAATAGCCAGTACAAAGATCACCACACAAACAAAAAGAAGTGACATTGACACTACCACGCATACCCGAAGAAGTCACAATCCTTCCTGGCATATTAGGGTGTGTTGAAAACTGAAGTATTTGGATCATGATGTAACAGATAGGGACAAGTTCCCTGAGTTTGAGCCACAAGTCTATATGGAGAGAAAAGGAACAGGTCCATCAAGAGTTCCAATTTTAGAGCCAAAGCAACAGATTGCAGGGTTGTATAACACAAGGATAATGAACTTGTTAGAAATCCCTCATTTTGGTTGGGGTAAAGATGTAAACAAATGCATCAAATAATTATTGGACTTGGTACATGGGGGTATTCTATGGATGTACAAACCGATATAACCAGATGTAGATTTGATTGAAGAAATTATAGGATTACTAACAGATGGACATAAGCCAAAACAATACTCGGATGCCAAGACAAAGGAGAAAGCACTAATAGAGGAAATGAAGAAGACATATGACATTGAGAGACGGTCCCTGGGAATCATAATCAACATAATAAGTGAACCTGTGACAAGGTTGGAAATAAATTTGATGGCTTACAAACTGTTAAGAAAATTTTGCAAGGAAGAAGCACCCACATAAGTGATAGCAGCAGTTGCACAGTGCATGAAGGGGACTCTACTCAGCTGGACTCCATACTTACTAATTTTTTTTTGGATGATTGAAAGGATGCACAAGATCTTGGAACAGAGTTCTGTTATTCATGGATGATTATTTTGATATCTTTGGTAGGTTAGGGAGAACCCAAATACAACGAATTTGTAAGGTAKCTAGAGAGATAGTGGGGGGGGCCAGAGGGCCCATAGTGATAATAGTGGAGGTCATTCAATGTAAGGTGGACTAGGTCCACTATATTATTAAATAAGGCCCACTATGGTAGTTAGATATAATAAATGGGTAACTAGATATAATAAATGTAAGAGGCCTTCTTAGAAGGTTCTACTTCTAGAAGATTCCTTCTCTAGAATGTTCTTAGGTGATGGTAGCACTATATAAAGGGGTTCAAGCAATGTAATGGGACATGAAGAGAAGTATTGTATTTGGAGCGGTAGCTCAATAGGAGGATTCCCCCTCGAAGAGGCAAGTGAATAGGATAGGATCCCTTCCATAATAGGATCCATTGTATGGTGTTTCCCTACCTCAAGGGTTTTCTTCTAATAAAGTGTGGTTTCTTCTATCTTGCTTTGTGGATATATTGTGTATTCAGTATTTTTGGTGATTATATTTGTAGATCTATTCAGGTTCTTAACAAGAATTATGACACCTAATCATAATCCTTGATCACCTATCATTCCCATGATCATCCCTTATGCTATGGGATCTGGATGTTGTCACTTGTCTAGCACTAGTTTCTTTCTTTATGCTAGAGCCGTTACTGACTTGCCTCTACAACATATTCAAGATCTAAAGTATCTCTTCTTGAGCCTTCGTAATCTTCTAATTATCGTCCCTATAACTATGCACTTCTCTCAGCATACTTCTCATTGTCACAGGCTCCTGCTAGTCTCTTCTTCCATTAGACTTTGTCTCACCATGCTGACATATAGCCCTTTGAATTATTCTTCATGACTGGAGGACCCTTGGTAATATTCCATTTCTTTGGTTCTCATATAGGAACCAAACTATCTTCTTGTACCTCTAAGTTATGAAAGAAATGTGCATGCAAAAAGTTTTCTGTTACACAAAATATATACACAGTGTTGGAAAAGAATGCATAAATTGTTCTGCCCTTTAATGCCACCAGTCATCTTCTTCTGAGTTGATTGTAACTTATTATACTTAGACCAATTCTCTGGGTCAATAGATGGAATCTCCCATCCATGATCTTTCTAATGTCTACTTTCTTGCTCAATTTTGAGCTATGAGCATAAAGTTATAGTCATCCAAACATTGCTAATTTATCCCTTTTTTGTACACTTTTCATTCTGGTGCAATTAATCCTAGACGCCAACTTTTGTCACTTGTAGAAGTAAATTTGTTAATAACTAGATAAATTTTTATATGAGACATAGAAAATTATGATGACAAGGAATTTATAAAAACTCTCATATTGCCAATTTGATATTCCACTAAAAAACTACAAAAATATGGAAATTACAACTTTGTCCTTTTATTTACTCCTTTTTCTAGACTTTGAATTTTCAGCCAAACTGGCTATCTCCCAAACTATGCACCTTTGGAAAAATTTCATTAAACCAAAGTTTTTTGGCTTGATGAGTAAATTGTTTTTTGAGTAAATAAAGTTTTCCATTTTTTCCATCCTGGGACCCTTTTACACCTCTGAAAATCCAAAAAATCCCCCAAAGTGGCTCAGAATAGGGGATTTTGGCCTATTTTAGCATCCCCATTCCAAAACCCTTAGGATTCATTCAATTCCTTCCTCGGTTATTTCCATTCTTGTTTTCTGGACTCTCTCCAAGAATTTCAACTTAATTTAGACCTCTTCTAATGATCTGGACCTAGATCTCTAAAAACCACTAATTTGCAATTTCTGACAAATCCAAGCAGAAATGGAAAATGGTCATCTCCGACACTTTTGTATATCTCCTCATTGAAAAAAAAACCTAGAATTTTCCTCTCAATTTGTAATATCCCTCTTTCCCCCAGTTTGTAATTAATCATAAAATAGGAATTACCATGCTAAGGCATGTGGACAATGTAAATGTATTATTGTTTGAGTTGCCAATAACTGACTTTGGGGTTGAAGCCTTGAAAATACCGGCCATGATATCACTAGAGGAAGAATGTGAAAACTATATGAGAGGGTTCATTATATAAAATAACCCCAAATTTCCCTTGATGAGGATGATAAACCTCCTTCATATCCCAAGGAGAGAAATCAGTTAATGAAGAAAGGACCAATGGTTGAATTATCAACCACCCCCATGAATGGGAGCATGGTCTAGCTACAGAATGTCAGCCCAAAGTACCACAGAGACCTGCAGACCTGAGATTCCTTCTGACAGAAGGAACGTGATGGGTCAAGAACCTTCCAAAAGAAGGAAGGTAAGATAGATACACATGGACAACCAGAGAGGAGACGAGAGACAAGAGCGGAAAAGATCTTAAGGGAGATTCATGGAGCTCTCCAAGGGAATAATGAATAGAAGGTCACAAGCTTGATGCTGAGTGATCATATGATAAACCTCGTCAAGGCCATAACAAAGAGAGAAATCTCTGAAAGCTCACAGAGAACAGAACCCGAGCAGAAGCTGAAGCAGAGAAAGAATCCTTGAGAACCACAAGAGTTCCCTGGTGATATCATGGCTTGGCACGAGGGTGGACAGAGTGTTCAGAATGAATTCCTTTGAGCCTATGTTCGGGTGGAAGGAGGAACACCCACAGTTAGTTAGTTGGCTACTACCTGTAATAGATAAGTAATCGCATATCTTGTGTATTTAAGTGGTATTGTGAGTTAAAGTTGGATATCCCATGAATGTTTCAGGAATGTGCATGATTGCTTAATGGATAGACTGTATCCCTTCTAATTCTTCTTGATTGTGTATTTAGGAAAGTAAGAAATTATATGGTTCAGATATGACTTGTACTCGTAAATGCTTGCGTCCTATCGTGGTGTAATCTAGAGCCACGGCCTGTGAGTTCGTCGACCCTAGGTACATTTTCATGTACGCATGTCTACCCTCCTAGTCATTCTGAGTCCCTTAGAGGATAGAGCTTGTTAAGCTCAGGAGAGGTAGTGAATATATGCAGAGGATCTCTGCGAGGAAAGAAGAGACTGATAACCATCTAAGTTCTAGATTAGATGAAGGAGTGCAAGAGTTGTGCAGAAGACCCTTCTAGGTTTAAGTCCAGGAGAAAGAGTGCAAAACTATTAAATACTTCATAACTGACAAAGCTCAGGAAGGATAATGCGATTCAGGTGTCGAATGGGAATGCCCTTTCATTTGGAAGATGAATGGATGAGACCCGTTCTGGATGATGCAAGGTCTATCAAGACCGCTGGATTTGAAGAAGGAGAGTAGGCGTTAATGCCTCGACTAATTCAGTCTTCGCAAGTTCGCACATTGGGAGATTCACGTGTTAGCGCAACCAAGTCTTTCAAAATCTGAAGAGACAAAATAACCTAGATCGTAGATCCAAGGATCTATCGGGACCCTCATTGATCATCGTATTGGAGATATCAAAGTTCACACATCAGGAGAATCACACGTTGGCATGACTAAACTTCTGAAACCAGAGGTTGCGATGTGATCTAGACCATTGGATCGAGGAAGTTCATGGACCGTAGATCCGACATGAGTGGATTAATGCAAGGAGTACATGGGAATTCAAAATTCCCTAAGGACCAAGCTCATAAGAGACAAGCTCTTTTCAGAAGTGCAGATGAGGTCCAAGAGGCAAACTTGTTTCAAGTTCGTAATCTCAGGAGGGAAAATGAAATTCGAGACCCATACATCAGGGCTCGTAGGAAGTAAATCGAAGGTCGAGACCTTCAAAACATCTGATATATTCCACATCCGGAAGAAGGTGAAATCTCAGGAGAGATAGTGAGCCTTGGATCTAAGGAATGATCGAACCGTTGATTCCTTTCGTTGGGAAAGAGACTTCAGGAAATCAGAACTCAAGAGTCTGGAGAATGGAGGAGGTTGTTTTCCAAAGTCATGAAACGTGAACTTCCAATTCATGAGAAAGGATCTGGTCCATCAGATCAAAGACAGATGGGAGGACTACGTAGAGGAGAGGATAACAGATCTAAGTGCATGGACCAACAACCGTTGGATCCCAAGGAAAGTGAACGGGACAAGTTCTGAAGTCATTGGAACCGTCCATCGTCAGAAGTTGATAGGTGGCAAAAAATCCAGATGTTTGAGAACTCAAACTTCAGAATATTTTCAAGGGGAAGAGTGGAGTTGATCCTAGCCATCGATGTTGGGAAGGACACGAGTGGAGTTGATCCTAGCTGTCGGTTCTAGGAAGGAAACATTGCGAGAGATCAACATTTTGCTAACTCGCGACTCGGGGAAGTCAAAGGCAGAGTTGTGAGGACTCGCGAAGTGCGAACTTGCGAGTTTATCTGAGCTGTTGGATTGAAGAAAGCCATGGACCGTCGATCTGAGGCGAGCATAGAATAAAAAATCAGGATAAGGGAGGTGAGTGGTCTTCCAACTTCTCGAGATGCAAAGTCCCGATACGTGAAGTTAAGAGTAGAGCTATTGGATCGTGGGGATTGTGGGCCATCGATTTAACGTGAGAACAAGTTCAGAAGTCATGGGAGTTAAGGTTGAATCACACGCAAATAACCATCACCCAAAGTCATGAAGATATCATGAGATTGGCCACGGGTCATAGTCAGAGGTCACATTGGTGAAGGCTAACATAGGAGCTAGCACATGCTAGGTTCTAGCTCGGAGTTTGGGAGTTTGAGAGTCGAGAGAGTCAGGGTTGGCTCAAATGGAGATACCCGACATGCGAAATCGTGAAGTCATGAAGCGCCCTTTTGTTAGGCCCGTGGTCATAGCTTGAGGTCACATGTGTTATCACTCCAGGAAACTCTCCTAGGCTGTAAGTCAGAGATGCCTGGTAACTTAATCTTTTGGTAACTGTTTTTCTCAATAATAAGTCTGGGTTTGGATCAAGTCAGAGGACTGAATCATTTCTCACTCAAAACATGCATGAACACATTTAGATGGACAAGGCTTTCAACCACAAATGTTCAGAGAGTTTATAAATAAAGGGATGTATGGAGAAATAACTATTATATCAGCAGAATCACATATAAAGTATATATGAATGGCCAATTACAATAATCACATGAATACTTGCAAAGTTAAACTTATGAATGCAATGATAAGATGACAGTTATCAAGCATAAACAAGCATAACAACATGAATATAATATCCAGGTGCAAGTACAGAATAGGTAAGAAGATGAAATCTGAACAAGTTATGGCAAAAGAAGCTTGTATTACTCAATATGAAAATGAGAAGTTTGAGTACATAATATGAAAAAGTCTCCAAAGTCCACCCTTTAGTTCCTATTCTACCTTTAGCTTTATAGTTTTACAATGCAGTTTTGAGATCCTAAAAACATGGATCAAATATGCTAAAGATAGAAAGTCAAAATTTAGTTTGCAAAATATGTGGAATGATCCCCAAAAATGAGGTCGATCCCAGATTTCATGATCTTCATCTCTTGTTGAGTAATGGTGTAGTGCAGGATAGCCTTCCAAGGCTGACTGATGACTCTCCAAGAGATACAAATTCGAATCTGTTGATGTGAGTAAGCGTCCTGATTTTCTGTCTTTGTCAAAGATACCAAAAATGTTTGAAACAACTCTTCTTTCCATAATCTATCAAAAAAAACCATTTGATCTGACCTGATAATTCATCCACCATCCATTTGAAAAGGCTTCAAACCATTCAGACTCAAAAATTTCTGATCTGGGCAAAAATTCGCTCATTCTGGCAGTTACAGGCTTTGGGTGGTTAACTGTGTTAAAATTTGAGCTCTTTAACCACTGAAAGATCTGCTTTTGGTGGTTAATGAGAGATTTTCAGGCTCGCCTAAACCACCAAAAGACAGAGTTTTTCAAAACTTCAAAAATACAAAATTTCGATTACCTCTTTGATTTACTGCTGGTTCAGGCCGCTTTTGGTGATGTTTCTTTCAGGTAAAGTGCCAACAACTTCAATTTCCTGTGTAGACAGTTCTATTTTCTGTAGAATCCATTTGAAGTTCTCACAGTCAAAATGTTTGTGACTGGATGCATTCATACCCCTGCTTAAATCGACTTGTGAAATTTTGTTGTATTGACCAAAAATGAATTTATAGCAACCTATCTAGAGATCTCCCAATCATTAGTTCCAAGGCATTCCTTCACGAGAAACAAGCATCTTGCATGATGTTCCATTTTCAGACTTTCTTCGGATTACTAGTTCAGCCCCTCCAAAGCCAAGTTCAATATTGGCATTGAGATTTTCTTCTGTAGGGACTATTTGCATCCCACTTTCCTCCACGTAACTGCTGCTATAGTCATAAAATTCATCTAGATCGCTATCTTCTTCTTCATCACCATCTCCATAGTGTAATTTGCAGTGGTTTTTAGAAATCATATGCTTCCTAACAGTTTCTAGACTTAGAAAAGGTTTTCGTTTCTCATTGCAATACAAACACATGAAATCGTTGGTCACCTTGAGGCCAAGGTAGCTTAGTAATCCGCGGGGATCTTTCAAATATTCAGCATCAGGAATAAAAAAAAAATCCATGCATCTTGTGTATATGCTCTACACAACTCTCAATGGTCCCATCTGGCCTGAAATCACATATGAAGCAGCAACTGGCATCCCACTTTCCTCCACGTAACTGCTGCTATGGACTCAAAATTTCCTCCAGCATTTCCTAAAATTGATTAGAAGATCATCAAGCAAAATATCTCCTCTTAATCCACCATATATATATATTTGATTACCAACAAAAGATGCTGCATGCCCACACCACTTTAGAAGATCTAAAGATGAATCAAATTTTGTGTGAGATTTATTTGTTCGAGGAGACGAAACAACTCCGTTTTGATCAACCCAAAATCCGGAAGCAGTATCAAATACTAAAATTGCAGGAAACCCTTCTACCATCCTTCCTACCTAAGAGCACCTCCTGAAACATGCAACCTTTCATCTACAAAGACCGCTGCGTGTTGATACCGAGGTGATGGAGACACTCCGGGAGTAAGAGTCCATTCCCAACGTCAGCTTAGCTCAAATCTACCTGTTCATGGCTCTTGCTCGTGGCCATACGCTTTCAACCTGTCAAACATTTAGACCACCAAACTATATTCTCCATTAGACAGCTGTGCATGCATTCATCTACTTGGAAAATGGACATTTGGTAGTTGGCTGCTTCATTTATTTATTTTTATTTCCTCAGGGACTAAATCCCACATATATCAGATTTTTAGATATTATAGCCTTTATAAACGTCAACACTCTCATAGTCTATCGATGAGCTGTACTGTGTATGGTAGATTTGGCATTTGCGCTGGGCTTTGTGTGTCGACTTGTGATATGACCTATGTGTTGGTTGCCAAGACTTGGCATGTGGATTAACTCATTGCTTTGAAATCTGTAGGCCACCAAATTTTGGTAAAGGCCATACAACTTGATAGGCATATGAATGTATAACTCAGGTCTAGTCGTAGGCCTTAGGTCACTTGTGTACACAACACTTTGTTTTGGTAATATTTACAAATAAAAACATGATTTTTATTTGAAAACATAAAACTAGGGTTTTTTAGGCAAGAGTAGTAGTTTATTTTTTAACTTTTGGAATGCAAGTCATGGACAAAGTCACAAGAGTCTAGAGTAATCATAATCGATCGGGAGCTTGATGGAAAAGATGGAGGTCAAGACACTAGAAAGAAACCGAGGAAAACGATAAATCATTTGAAGAGTGATGGAAAAACTGATAAAAATACTAATGTGTTTTTTATCACTAACAACATGAAGGAAGGGGGTTAGCATGGTGAACTAGCACCTATCGCCCAAACCCTTCAAAGGGGCCAGGGAAGAGCCGCGGGTTTGGAAGAACCCGTAATTGAAGAAGAGGGAACCTAGAGAGAGATTAAGGAAAAGCAAATTTTTTAATGCCCCGTCATGGTTTTGTTACAAATTGGTATCAGAGCATGGTTACAACACTTGGCCTGCTTGGGCTCATGTATGAGTCACGTAAGGATATATTTTTATTTGCATTTACTCCTTGAGGAGAAGGACTGCAGATTGAACCTGTGATTTTGGGAATTCTTGTTGAATTTCAGTAGAATAATTTCTTTATCCCTTTGTCAAAGTGATAACTACTCTTATCAGAGTAGGGATATGCTAATTAACATTTATAATAAGACTTGAAAATGGATAGCTGAAGGTGGTAGGGTTCTGTCAAGGATAGCTGAAGCCAGAAGGATGGATGACCTGGTGTTCGTAACACTGCTTCTAAGCATGGGCAGTTGGAACCTCAGGTACTGATGATGGATGATTTTATAATGGTTAATACCTTTGTGGGCTTAAAGGAATCTAAATTGATCAGGTAGGACCCTTGGAAGTTATAGTTACTACTTTATATTAAACTTGGAGTATATAACTCCTCATGATCAGAGGAATGAGTCTGGTGACCATTCCCTGAAAAGGGAGAGCATGCGTAGCTCTCGGGTTTCAAGTGGGCTGAGAAACAAATTTTGTTTATGGGTATAGGAATTGCTGGACATGGTTTTTCTAATCAAGTTGATAAACAGAGCTATACAATTATAGAGTTATTGAGTTAGAAATCATAGCAGCCTCCCTTGCTTGGTAGATAGGATAACTAATCTTCCAAAGTTCTTGTGGGAGGAGGAGAATGGCCTCTGTATTTGACTGTGCTGAACAGAAGAAAAAACAACTCTAGATGTAATGTTCAAGACCGATCGTGACCTAAAGATACTCTGGATTTCTAAACTAGGATACTTAGTAAGTAGTCCAAATGGAATTAGACATTATTTTTAAAGTTAAGATAAAATGATTGACTAAATGTTGATCCTGAATGTGGTAAAGGGAGTGTTGTAGAACTTCTAGAACCCCAATGGGTCAGATTGACATCTAGTGGTGGATGGTAGCTGTTGGTCACTATAATTGCTTAATTAATTTTAAACAACCAAGTGAAACATAAATTATCAACCCAGGGAAGTCTTTTGTTTCAAAGATAGCTGCGCACTGTGTATGCTCAATTCCAAAAGTACTTAATGTTGCAGTAAGGAAATCATTCTATCTAAACTTGCTGAAGTGAACTGAAGCTCTGAATTGTATCATAAGAAAGAAATCTTCCTATTGCAATTCTTTATAGTTAAAATTAAGAATCCTGGATTACATTTAAAATAACATTGCAATGGGTAAGAACAACTATCTTGTAATCAGAGAACATGACCCTTATTCTCAAACAAAGACTCAGTACTAACACTCTTTCACAAAAGCAATAGTGCAGAAAACAAT